>MU184304.1:42586-128441 GCA_016904865.1 Pissodes strobi | reverse complement strand
TTTTTTTTAATATATACTGTTAAAAATCCAAAGTTATCGTTTTCCCTATTTTAAGTCCTTTTCTGTCTTTTTATAGTTTTAGTTATTTAATTTTTTTTACGTGGAAATACGGGAAACTTGGTAGATGTAAGTAACTGATATATTTATTTTTTCAATATTTACTATGATTCTATGTTTTAAGAAGTCAGCCTTTTCGAAGAACCGAAGATAAGAAGGCTAGAAACAGACATGAAAATAAATAGAGAAAAGAAAGCAAGCATGGATACCAATAAATTTAATAAAACTGATACCATAACAAAGAGGTAGAAGGCGGGAAAGAGAAAAGACCTGATAATTGAGTCATCTTGCCCCAAATTTTGTCCCGCAAATATCAGACGATGGCGCTGAAGAAAATGTGGATGTAAATAAAAATATAGTGCAACATCCAAATGATGACTATTGATCCCACAAAAACCGTCCTAAGTTATCGTTGTGGCAATTTCACAGTAAAAGTGTGCCGTCTTACTTACTCTTTCAATATTTTTTTAGTTATATTATGAGTCCGTAACCGTTTTTATTCTGTTACGCAAGAGTTTTTCATGTTTAAGGTCTAAATAAATTTTTCTGCGAGTGTCGTAGTATAAATAACTCTACCATGATGAAGTTTAAGAAAGTATCTCTCTTGGATTTACCCTATACCATTTATTATTACAGTTCAAAGAACCACTTAAATAAGTAAACCACTTAAAGATTTCCACTAACTTTATTTAAACATGACACGTGTTTCGACGGTAACGTCTTTTTCAAATGTGAATAGTTACACTAAAATATGCTAACATTATATAGTTCCGCTGTTGCAGGTAAATTACAAAAAATAATCTTGACCCAGGCGCCTTATGAATAGCAAAGGAAACAATTTAACAATTTCTAGGAAAGATTCAATAACGGAGAAAACCCAAAATCAGTTTGTTCGTTAAGTAATATATTCAATTTTTTCTATTTATTGATGTCCATAATTTCTAACAGATTTAATTTTCGATACAAGTGTAAATCTTATCGTTAAATTCGAAATAATTTTGATCTAAACATAATGACAAGCAATTTAAAATATCCTGTTTTATTATGTGATTAATATGGTTCTTATCTAACATAATTTTAATTAATTCTAAGATTTCAATCAGAGGTACACTAGGAAATAAATTTTTAACATCAAAAGAAATAAGTTTAGAGTTAGATGGTAAAGTTACATTTTTAATTTTATTCACTAGGTCGTAACTATTTTTAATCGAATATTTAGATTTGAAATTACAATGTTTACCTACAATGTGAATTAATTCTTCAGAAAGTTTAACAGCAGGGGCTGTACAATACGAAACTACAGGCCGAATAGGCATATCCTGTTTATGTAATTTGATTAAAGAATATAATTTAGGTATTTGTGGGTTCATTAACACAAGGTTAGATTTAACGTAATCCGGAAAAATGCTAACTTCTTTAACAACTTCTTTTACAAGTTTCTGATAGTGTAATGTAGGATCCGAATTAATTTGTATACATTTCTCTAGATTTAAAAAATTTAAAGTTTTATTAATGTAGTCTAATTTGCTTAAAGATATTATAGTTTTCCCTTTGTCGGCTCTAGTAAAAATAATGTGTGAGTCAACAGATTTCCTATTTATGGATTTAATTAATTGGGAATCGTAATTATAATATCTTTGTTTATATGAAGTTATGGTATTAGGTAATAATTATTTATCTAAATTAGATAAATGTAAATTAGAAGAAATTAATTCGCATTCTACCCCTAGTTGGTACTTAGTATTGATATTATTGTTACTTAACTTATGGTTAAATCCTTTATTTAGGATATTAATTTCAGAGGTATTAAAACTAACCTCAGTAAAATTAACAAATCTATTATAAAATTGATGATCTGAATAAACTTTAGAATTATTGATATCATTGTTTGTTTCTTTAAATTTAAATTTTAATATACGTAACTTATCGCTTTGAATTATGAATTTTTTGTTGATATTATCACCAATAAGAACCCTAATTTTGTTGTCTAATAAGTCAAATTCCAAATTACTTAGTCTTCTTGCGAGTTCCATATGTATTACCTTCAAATAAATGTTTAAAATATCCCTCTTGTTGTACTGAGTCTTCCTGTCTTGGATAAGCCATTTTAATTAATGGGACGTTAAGACAATTAGACATTTTCTTACAATTTATTAACACATTACATCCCAATATTAAATTTACAGTAGAATTGGAACAGGAACACTCTATTAATTTTTTAGACCTCAAAATTTCAAATGTAAACAATAAACATACTGTTCAATCTCAATTAAATACTTACAAAGGTAACTTGGTGAAGGCGCTGGGAAGTAGCTAAAACAGCGAATTGCCGGCCCGTTCAACAAGAACACTCTAGACCATCTTTGTCTAATCTAATGTCATCTTTATCTCATACGTAGCGGCTCGGCTGCAGGCCGACAGTCGGTCTTGAATCTTTAAGTAAGAAGGTGCTTTGCGCGTCGTCTCCCTTTTTTTAGGTTTTGAATTGCACGGCGACGACGATAAGCTTTATATTTTTGCCTATTGTCTAAAGTATTTATTATTTAGCAAAATTAATTCCTTCTAACCTAGTTTATGTTTGAGTCTCTGGTAAGGATAAACAACTGTATATTTGGCTTCAGTATAAGAAGAGAAAATATATGCGTATTGGAGACTTCGAGAATCATTTATTTTCGGCAAGGAACAACAAACTCATTCGACGGCATTAAACACATACCTTTGACATCTATCGCAAACCATCTTATACGGATATAACTATTCCGAACTCATCTAACCATCCGTAGAATCAAAAAATGGCAGCATTTATTAGTTTTATACATAGACTAAATAACATTCCTTTGTCTGAAGATAATTACAATAAAGAGATTAATATAATCAAACAAATTGCTGTGAATAATGGATATAAGGCTAACATTGTTGATAATTTAGTTAAAAATTACGATGACAAAAAAGCTTTAGAATTGGTGTACCGAAAAATTAATAATAATGAACTTAACAATTATCAAATTTTAACACACACAGGAAAGTTAACACAAAAAATATCACAGTATATAAAAAATAAAAATATGAATGCCAAAATTGCCTTTAAAACCAACAATAAAATTAGTAAGTTCATTAAAAAGAACAAATCTCCTACACCTAAAATTAAATTGTGGTTCGTGTTCCAAAGTATATATTGGTCAAACTGGTAGACCTTTTGAAAAGAGAATTAGAGAACACCAGTCTTGTTCCATTAATGGCATGGATCCTTCTAACTATGCTTGTCATTTAATTAATGAAAACCACATTTTCAATAATGATTTCAATGTTTTACATATTGAAAATAAAGGTAAAAATTAAATCTGTTAGAAATTATGGAAATCAGTAAATATAAAAAATTGAATATATTACTTAACGAACAAACTGATTTTGGGTTTTCTCCGTTATTGAACCTTTCCTAGAAATTGTAAAATTGTTTCCTTTGCTATTCATAAGACGCCTGGGTCAAGATTATTTTTTGTAATTTACCTGCAACAGCGGAACTATATAATTTTAGCATATTTTAGTGTAACTATTCACACTACTTGAAAAAGACGTTACCGTCGAAACACGTGTCATGTTTAAATAAAGTTAGTGGAAATCTTTAAGTGGTTTACTTATTTAAGTGGTTCTTAGTTATGGATCTCCATCAGGTAAAGGCTAATTCGATTAAATTCTTATTACAGTTCATCCTCCCACTATTATAAATTTTCCCTTTCAAGTGCCTTCATATTTCTCTTTAATTTCACGGATAACCAATCTGCCATTTTGGTCATAATTGCGAAATTATCCAAAGCATTGTTCTGAGCTAACCGTCTTATGATTCCGATCATTTGCAAACCAAAGCTGATCGATAAAAGGTGACAGATCTCTTGTGCTTTCAGAATCAATTTTTCATAACCGAGGCATTTCCCTTTATTTCAAATATGTCTTAATATCGTTGTTGATGGGATAAATATAGTAAAAAATTGTTAAAGAAAAATGGAAATCATTAGATATATTATGATTCTCATAGTTAATACATACCCAATTTTAAAAATCTCTGTATATCCTGATGACTTTGGAACTGCTGGATACGATTTCATCTGAAAATATTATTAGCGTGAAAAAATTATCAATTTGTTTATCTTTTAATCGCATCAATATGAATATAGGAGAAGCGGATTAATGCCAATTAAAAAATAATGGTGTTTTTTTTTGGCTATTTAATGGTCACTTTTAGGTAAACATGCTCATGTCGTTTGCTATCGATTAAAGTAGAAATGATTCGTAAAAAGGTAGCAATTTTCATTATGATAATATTGCCACTGTTACACAAATTGATATTTACACTACATGAGACTTTGATTAAGTTGACACTGTCAAATTTGCGACCTAACCTTCCAAAGTTGCCGAATAAAGATAATGTGAAGCTTTTCCAGGCAGCAAGAAATAACTTCAAAAATTTGTGCTGGACTTACCGAAGAAAAGTTTATGTATTTTCTGGTGGTGAAAAAGTGATTGTCCTTTCAAAAGAAAAATTGGTGAATGTTGAAAAATAAGTTATATTTATGTTCTTTATTAAAGACGTAATTCAATGAAGACATATCCGAACTGAATATATTCATTTTATTTCAATTCGGTGCATTTAACTCGATTTAAATAATCGGAATCTTTTTAACATTGAAATAGTTATTCGTGAAACCAGTTGGGAAAAGCACTATTTTCCATAACGAGCGTTGTCAGCCGGGGTCAATATCACTAATTTTTCGAACTGTGTTATTAATATCTATAATTAATGTTTTTATTCACATGTAATAAAATTGAATAAAATAAAAAATCTTCATTAACATGTGGTACATCAAATTTGATGACAATAAAGAGGTAGTTCAAGTAGTTTAGTTTAAAAAATAATCTGTATGTTTCTTAATTAATGGCGAAATGTGCTTTTCATCACCAGTTACGAATAATTTTACTTTTCGCAACTAGTTACTAAAAGTAGGACAAGTGTCACTTTATGTGTCAAAATTAGAAAAATGTTTTTGTTTTCTTATTATGGGGTATCAAATCACGAAATCACATTTGGCACATCACGTAATATACGTGATAGATCGTGTTAGTCTGTTTCTAAGGACGGAATCGGTTCAAATGACAAACATAAATAAAAGCTAATTGAAACTAACCGAAAGTTGATTGAACGACTAACCCAAACTAACTAAAGGTAACCAAAAGCACAAAAAGGGTTAAAATGAATCAGAACAAATTAAAGAAATTGAAGTAAGTTAAAACTAACCAAAACGAACCGAATTTTGGCGACTAACCAAAACCACCCAAAACCATTAAATTCGATTATAACGTATCGGCGCCGGTTGAAATGACTAAAATTAAAACTAACTGAAATTAACCGAATATAGATTGAACGACTGCCCACGACGACTATCTAACCCAACCTAACCCAATCTAACCTAAACTAACCAGAAGCACCAAACATGGCTAAATCGTATCGAAGCGGATTAAAAATATTATAGTAAGTTAAAAATAACCCAAATTAACCGAATTTTGGCGACTAACCAAAATTAATCAAAAACATTAAAATTGGTTATAACATATCGGAAAGTTGATTGAAAGACTAACCAAAACTAATCAAAAGTAACCAAAAGCACCAAAACGGGCTAAAATATATCAAAATAGGATACACAAATTAAAGTAAGTTAAAACTAACCAACACGAACCGAATTTTGGCGACTAACGAAAACTAACCAGAAACATTATATTTGACTATATCGTATCGGAGCCGGTTTAGATGAATACTTTGGTTTCTTGACAGCGAGTTTCCAAGTTCGCATCACGACACGGAAAAATTTAGTGAATATCACGACACGGTTTATGCATAACCGACTATAACGTATCGGAACCCGCTCAAAAAAGTAAAATAAATTAGAACTAAGTGAAAATATCCGAAAGCTGATTGGACGACTAACCAAAACTAACCAAATCTATTAAAACTGATTAGAACGTATCGGAAACAGTTCAAATGACTGAAATAAGTTGAGACTAACCGAAAGTTGATTAGACGACTAACCAAAACTAACCAAATCTATTAAAACTCATTATAACGTATCGGAACCGGCTCAAGTAAGTAAAATAACTTGAGACTAAGTGAAACTAACCGGAAGTTGATTAGGCAACTAACCAAAACTAACCAAATTGATTAAACTTGATTATAACGTATCGGAACCGACTCAAATAACTAAAATAGGTTGAGACTAAGTAAAACTAACCACAGATCTAGAAAGGGGAAACTAACCGCAAGTTGATTAGACGACTAACCAAAATTAACCAAACCTATTAAAATTGATTATAACGTATCAGAATCAGCTCAAATAAGTGAAATACGTTGATACTAAGTGAAACTAACCAAAAGTTGATTAGGCGACTAACCCAAACTAACCAAATTTATTCAAATTTATTATAACGTATCGAAACCGACTGAAAGGACTAAAATAAGTAGAATAAGTGAAACTAACCGAAAGTTGATTAGACGACTAACCAAAACACCAAATTTATTAAACTTAATTATAACGTGTCGGAACCGACTCAAATGACTAAAATAAGTTGAGACTAAGTGAAACTAACCGAAAGTTGATTAGACGACTAACCAAAAATAACCAAATCTATTGAAATTTATTATAACGTATCAGAACCAGCTCAAATAAGTAAAATAAGTTGAGACTAAATGAAACTAACCGAAAGTTGATTAGACGACTAACCAGAATTAACCAAATCTAATAAAATAGATTATAACGTATCGGAACCGACTCAAATAACTAAAATAAGTTGAGACTAAGTGAAACTAACCGAAAGTTGATTAGACGACTAACCAAAACTAACCAAATTTATTAAAACTGATTATAACGTATCGGAGCCGGTTCAAATAAGTAAAATAAGTTTTGACTAAGTGAAACTAACTGGAAGTTGATTCGACGATTATCCTATACTAACCAAATTTATAAAAAATGATTATAACGTATCGCAACTGCCTCAAATGACTAAAATAAGTTGAGACTAAGTGAAACTACCCGAAAGTTGATTCGATGGTTAACCAAGACTACCCAAATCTATTAAAATTGATTATAACGTATCGTAACCGGTTCAAATAACTAAAAGAAGTTGATATTAAGTGAATCTAACCAAAAGTTGATTAGCCGACTAACCAAAACTAACCAAATCTATTAAAATTGATTATAACGTATCGGAACCAGCTGAAATAAGTAAAATAAGTTGAGACTAAGTGAAAATAACCGAAAGTTTATTCGACTGTTAACCAAGAATAACCAAAAAATATTAAAATTGATCATAACCTATCGTAGCCGGTTCAAATGACTAAAATAAGTTGATATTAAGTGACACTAACCGAAATTTGAATTGACGACTAACCAAATCTAACCCAATCTATTAAAATTATTTATAACGGTTCAACGTATCGGAATCGACTCAAATAACTAAAATAAGTTGAGACTAAGTGAAACTGACCGAAAGTTGATTAGATGACTAATAAATCAAAACTAACCAAATCTATTAAAATTGATTAAAACGTAACGGATCCGGCTCAAATAAATAAAAAAAAGTTGAGACTAAGTGAAACAAACCGAAAATTGATTAGACGACCAACCAAAACTAACCAAATCTATTAAAATTGATTATAGCGCATTGGAACCGACTCAAATGACTAAGATAAGTTGATACTATGTGAAACTAACCGCGTTAGATCGGGAATTGAGAGACGAATCGAATGCAGTTTTGACAACCACCACTAATATTATAAATTGAAATAATATGCATTTATCTGGTATAATTTGGTAAACTAAACTTACGTAATCTGCTAAAAGTCATTTTTTACATGAGATTATGTTAAGGGTGGGTCAGGATGACTTTTAGTTTCACACGACAGTCTAGTCGTGTCTCATATCGTTGGATCGAGGAATGTTAGACGAATCGAAGGCAAAATGGTATTTTGCTTTTTTAACCACACTACTTATAACGTTATAAATTGTAAAAAAGAACGAAACTTCAAGTAATATGCATTTATTTGGTATATTTTGGTAAAGTAAACTTACGTAATCTAACCTTATCTCACCCAAACTTTTATCAACTATTATATTTCCACACAATTATGAATTTTCTCAGATCTCTAGTAAGCTTTGCATTCTGCTTCGGCATTTTCAATGTCTCTCTCGGTTGCAACTTTGTGAAGGTCTGTAAATTTTTACACAAGTCTATTGAGTGAAATTGTTGATGTTTCTTATTTTTTTAGCTGATGTACCTCCTGATCAAATAATATGATTCAAAGTTTGTCAAGAATTTTTGCATATGATAGTTGAACCAATTCAGGTATTTGATTTAGACAAATTTCATTCACTCATGCATTATTAGTGTTACAAAAATTTAAGTAGTGAAAGATGTGATGGTGTATTATTGATATGTGAATAGAAAATTATGCTATATCATTTTATATTATATTATTACGAGCCCAGTCGCATATGAATTGGACCAAAGAGATATATGAAAATATTGTTGCAGTCTAAAACTAATTTTTATTTTTTTTAAATAACTCTAATAAAAACAACTAAGATAATTTGCACCTATATGGTATTAACAACTAATCAACAATATTTGTTGCTTATTTTAATTACAGCTATAAGAAAAAAAACAAAAAAATAGTTTATTATGTCTGGCGCATATCAGTTGGTCCATCTCACGCAACATGATAAAAATATGCTTACGCGATGAAATCGGATATATTTTTTTAAGCAGGCCATGGAAAAACAAAAACTAATAATAATGTGTTTGCCTAGTAATGTCAGTTTAGCGTCTAACGTCAGTTTTTTGCAAAAATGGTTGGCGGAAAGGCGTTATCGAACGATATGCGAAATTCCATTGTTGCTGCCCGCAAAAATGGAGTTTCTGGGCATAATATTGCAAAAAATCTAAGCATTCCTCAAGGAATAGTTAGAAATATTATCACACTGTTTAAACAAAATGGAAATATTCAGAGAAAAATCAAAACTGGCCGTCGCCGTCGTTCTAAGATCACAGAAAGGGATGAGCGGGCTCTTCGTGCAATTATCAAACAAGATCGCAGAGCTGCGTCGAAAGAGAT
Organism: Pissodes strobi; assembly: GCA_016904865.1. Lineage (NCBI taxonomy): Eukaryota > Metazoa > Arthropoda > Insecta > Coleoptera > Curculionidae > Pissodes > Pissodes strobi. Next base: position 119,227 of record MU184304.1, on the reverse strand, counting down.
AGCTGTAAAATGGTCACATGCGATTGGCAAACGAGTTTCAAAAGATACTTGTTTGAGAAGATTGAAAAAAATGGGATATGGGTTCTACAAAGTAAGTTGTGACTAACAAAGAGAAGTCAAACTCAGTACAATAATATCATATTTTCATTTTAGGAGAAGGAAAAACCACTTCTTTCTATAAAACAAAAACGAAATAGACTTTTATGGGCAAGGGAGCTTAAACACTGGATACCACGTCAATGGGATTCAGTTACTTGGAGTGACAAATCTAAGTTTGAAGTTTGTGTGGGATATTCACAAAAGTAGAATTATCCGAATGCCAGGAGAAGAATATCAAACAGACTGCCTCAAAAAAAGGTGAAGTTCCCTGCGTCTGTAATGGTTTGGGGATGCATGTCCTTACAAGGAGTTGGACGTCTTCTTTTTATTGATGGCACCATTAATGCTGCAAAATACAAAATAATTTTACGAGAACAATTGCTGCCATCCATTGAGATGATTCAACTACCAGAAGGAGGATTTATATTTCAACAGGATGGCGCAGCATGCCATACTGCTCATACCGTCAAGTCATGGTTTGAAGAAATGAATATTCCTGTTTTAAAATGGCCTTAAAGTAGCCCGGACTTATCTCCAATTGAGACCTTATGGCATCAAATGAAAAACGCACTTCGAACCTCTCCAGTCCGTACTATTACCGAATTAAGGCAGAAACTTCAGGAAATTTGGAATAATTTTCAGCCAGAATACTCTAAAATATTAGTGGACACAATGCCTAAGAGAATCGATGCCGTTTTAAAGCAGAAAGGCGGCTGCACTCAATGGTAACTGTAACCAATTTTCCAAAAATTTTGGTCCAATTAATATGCGCCAGACTTTATGAACTATGTTTATGTTTATTTCTTATTATTGTAATTGAAATAAGCAACCATTATTGTTGATTAGTTGTTAATACCATATAGCAGCAACTTATCTTAGTTGTTTCTGTTAGAGTAATTTTAAATAAATAAAAATTAGTTTAAAAATGCAACATTGTGTTAATATATCTCCTCGGTCCAATTCATATGCGACAGGGCTCGTATATACGTTATATTGGTTATGTTACTTATTATTAATTGTACTAGATGTAAGATAAATTTTAGACAAACGGAGCTCCACTTCTCATATTTCCGTATCTTTTATTCTATGATCATACTATGAATTCTTCTTAATCTTTTTACTAACAAACTCTTCCTTCTATTTCCATACCTTATAGTATAAGTATTGTATAGTCATAAGAACAGGTTGACGTGTTAAAAGTTACAAGATAAAGTAAATTGCTGCTATATAGAGTTACATATTCACAAATGTACTTTGAAATATTTCATTGCTTACATATCACAGAAAGGAACAAAAATTTCAGGTCTAGAGAAATTTTTTCTCGAAAAAGGGGGGAGGTGTAATGGTATAAGTATATACCCTGTATATCTACAGAATATTGTCATTATTAAATATTATCATAATACATTTTATAAACTGCACACTGTTGCACGGATAGCAAAACACGCTGACCTGATTAGCGACTGGGTTTAATTAAGTTCATTGATACCATTATTGTAATATCAACCATTATACAATCAATACACATAGAGTTAAGTAAGCTCAGACTATTATTGAGGCCTCGGATGAAAGAACCTAACTCAAACTATAAACTTAAGTGAACACGATATGGCACCCCCAGATTGAGTCTTTACATTTAGCTATGGTATAGTTTTCATGTTTAGATTTTTAAGTATGAGATTCTTTAAAATAGTTATATATTTCCTTCTTAATTTAGGTAAAATTGCAGGGTTGTGTATTGGAGGACTATAAGTAGGTCAAACGAAATAAAAAATTAACAAAAATTCATTACTGGACATTTAAATATTCGTGCCTGAGCTTTACAGCCAATTAGAGTAAAATAAATCAATAAGCTATCCTGATTTTAACAAAATATGACCAAAAGATAACCTACAGCTCTTTAGAGGTAAGTCCGATAAGCAAAATAATCAAATCAATAAATAAAAGCGAGAATAACGAGAATATAACTATAGACATCAAAAACCTACAGTGGTTTAACTATAAATTCATTTTTACCCTAAAATTGCTTGGGTTTTCTCTCCAATTAGAGCCGCTTGCTCTAGCTCCAGGGTGTAAACAACACAAGTGCTAGTTAAATGACCCTAACGAAGCTGCAAAAAATCAACAGAAAAAGGGGGAAATACTCAACAATATAGAACATATCTATAAATTCATTAATAAAAATGATATAAAACGATAAAATATAATTATACGATATAGACATCAAACAACCTAGAGTTGTTTAACCACAAGTACATTAATCAAAATGATACATAACGATAAAATATGTACGATATAGGAGGCAAATGACCTAAAGTCGTTTAACTATAAACTCATTAATGAAAATATATCATTGTTATTATTAATATACACTGTGGGCAAAATTAAATTGGAACCCTCTTTAATGCTTAATAACTTTTTTATTTTCAAAGGATTTTTTATAATTTTTGGATATGTTATGGCCTAAGGTATTGGGATTAAAAAGAAATTTGCAAAGACGATCTACTTCAGTGGCGTACAGAAAAGGGAGTATTTTTTTAAACCAATGTATTTCAGGTCGTTGCAAAAATCGGCCAAATGAAATAAAGATGTAAAAATGGGCAAAAAAGATTTGAAAGGGTTCGGAATAGTGACCATTAAAAAACCAGGTCGATACAAACAAAACTAAAATTGATGCTTTTATTTTGATAAAACCATGTCTTGTGGGCCAAGTTAAATTGGATCCTTTTTTAATACTTAGTGGCCTTTTATTTTCAAAGGATTTTTTATCATTTAGATATGTCATGGCTTAAGAAATTAGATTCAAAAAGAAATTTGTAAAGCGGGTCTTCTTCAGTGGCGTACATTAAAATTTAAAATTATTATTTTTTTAATTTTAAAAATGTTAAGTAGATTCCAAATTTCTGTACGCCAATGAAGTAGACCCGTTTTGCAAAGTTTTCTTTAATTCTAATGTCTTAGGCCATAACATATCCAAAAATGATAAAAAAATGATTTGCAAATAAAAAGTCAATAAGCATTAAAAAAGGATTCAATTTAATTTGCTTGATAACTTTCATATTTTCATAGGTTTTTTTATCATTTAAAGTATTGGAATTAAAAAGGACTTTGCAAAGAGGCTCTACTTCAGTGGCGTACAAAAAAGGGGGTATTTTTCCAAACCAATGTATTTCAGGACGTTGCAAAAATCGGCCAAATGAAATAAAGATGTAAAAATGGGCAAAAAAGATTCCAATTTAATTTGGCCCATGAGACTTGGCATTACCAAAATTAAAGTATAAATTTTAATTCTGTTTGTAGTGACCTCGTTTTTTAATGGTCAATATTCCGAACGGTTTCAAATCTTTTTTGCCCATTTTTACATCTACGACCTACAGTCGTTTAATTATAAATTCATTAATTTAAATGATATATAACGACACTATTGATAATAAACGTCCGTAAATAAAACAAAATGGATTTTACTCGCAACTAGTAGATTTGCAGGCACTAGAGTTTCCTGTAAAGGTACGTATTTACCAAAAAGGCTGATGTACGGCTAACTGATGCCGGAGTTAGCTAAGTCAGCATAAAAAAACCGCCGACGAATATCAGCCAAAAAAGGAGGAAATTCAATCCCACAGAAGGACCCTAGTTAAATGATAAACAATGTTAACCATCTTAAATAGAAACCCTTGTGTCCAACATACCTTTAAAAAAATGGATCAACACACTAGTTCATCACACAACGATATGGCCGAAAATTTTACAAATTATTTACCCTACGTCATTTGCCAAATACTGAAATGACACAGTCAGGTGATAATTAGATTTGATGATCTTAAATATCAGCGATAAATTCCGATACGGAAAACTACCCACTCGCGTTGAGTGTGCGGGCCCGGAGGACTACCAACTCTCTTAAAAAAGGATATATACCACATCTGTCAAGTGGCGCTGCAAACGGATTCATTCTTTGAGCTGCTCGGAACACCGGAAGTAAAGTCGCGAGAATAAGGTAGCGAGAGTATCGATGACACAAATCGATCAGTAAAAGGGGAAAGTCGCACTACTGTATTTTGTAACATTTACAACGATACAATGGGCGCTGTAATCTTGCACAATGTTTGGATAAGGGGTAACTTTTCAACTATATTTTCCTTTTTTTGGCACGGAACATATTTCAAAAGTGTTCTAATAGTTACTTAGGGAATATTCGATTTGTCTATCTTCCCTTTTTAGAAATACCAACCCATATTTGCCTACGCGCCAGTCCAACTCTGCGTAAAATCTTTATCTGATTTAATGTCAACAAAAAGACCTACAAGAATGTAAGTCCTATAGAGTTAAAAAAACTATCGAAGTAAATAATATTATGCATCTTCCCAACCAATCCTCAAGATAAGTCTTTCGCTACACGAACTTTTAGTTTATTTTCTACAATATTACTTACTTTTCTGCTATAAATGTGGAATTGGCAAACAAATACTAATTTATCGGCGCGAATCCAGACCTTATATCCACGCTTAATCGGCTTTAGTGGCATAAATTGTTTCGTAGTACTTCGTCCCTTGAAGCGAATCATACATTCATCAATACTGTGATTCTTTCTATGATTGCATGATTCTCTGATGGTCTATGTTAGTGAGTTATGGATAATCTAATTTTACATAACTTGTCATAATAATTATCGGATCCTCTTTGCGGTATAATCGGATTATCAGCTAAGCGAATATGCGCCAGAAGCCGCGCTAGTCTGTTCCTTGGCATAGCTGAGCTCATAAAATGGTCTATTAGTTCTATCCTTGATGACCAGTAATGGTTCGACAGCTTCTTCACACCATTATAATATTTTTTCCAAGAAACGTTTTTATTTCTCTTTCGTTTGTTGCTGTAAAACAATTAGGATTTCCACCATTTTTTTGCAGCACGCAGTGGTTGATCTGGAAGGCAATGGTTTCAATCAAAAATGGGCATTTATGAAAGAATACATGGTGAGAAGTTTCCAGGTCGCCTGGAATACTTGCACCAGAAGCTTCGGAAATAGACTTTTTATTTTGGACAGAGTTTCCTGTTGAAGGTGTTCAGATTGTACGCTTAGCCAGCTTTCCAGTTCTCTGGCTTTGAGAACGGTAATATGGCATCTCTGGATCACCATCAATGTTATCATAATTCTCCTGATTGGGGATATCATTCAAAACAAAACTCAAATTATCGGCAAAGATAAAGGGGACGCCATCCAGATCCAATAGATTACTGTTATTAGCTCTCATATTTCCCGGATCCTCCTGTTCATCATCAGTCCTAATAGGAACATTATCAGAGGGAGTATCTTCCAGCAGGGTAAACGCATCATAAGCTGCTATTTTCTCAAGATCACTGTAAAAAAAATCTCTTTACCTAAAACTTAGTTACTGTTCAGGATAAACATTTTGATCAGTAACTACCACAGTAAAAGAGCTGGAACCAATAGTGGATAAAGGGTTAAGCACTAGATTGCGCAACTTTGTAACTATTTATACGTCTACGTATCTCTTACGGTTTTGAGATAGACTAAAATTTATGGTACTCTACATGGAGTATAGACAGAGGAAGGGAAGCAATGGACCTCATGTACAAAACGGCGGAAGATGAAGAAGCCGATATCATAGTCATGGCAGAACCCAATCGGAAAAAAGCCTTGCAAGGAAAGCTGTATATGGACAATAGGTTGGATGTGGCAGTAATGATTCGAAACACGCAGCTAAAGATCAAGAAAACAGGGTCCGGAGACGGCTATACATGGATAGAACTTGAAGAAGCAGTCATCTTTGGATGCTATATATCTCCAAACGTAGACATACAAACATTTACAGATTTCCTAGCATCAATACGAACAGATATTGAAAAGACAAACCAAAGAAATAATTATAGGAGGAGATTTGAATTCAAAATCGCACCTATGGGGCTCCAGGATAGAGGACAATAGAGGGGAGATACTGTCGGAATGGCTAGCTGAAGAAGATCTAGTAATAATCAACCATGGGGGAGTACCGACCTTTGTAAGGAGAGACAGCAAGTCCCATATAGATATAGCGTTCTGTACCAGTAAACTGTATCAGTAAACACATCGCCAACTGGAAAGTCTTGGAAGGAGAAACACTTAGCTGTCACCAACATATTGTCTACGAGATAAGGGAAAAGGGCAAAATTCAAAACAACATTAAAGAAATCAGGGACTGGGTTGCCAAAAAAACCAAATGGAGCATGTGGTCCAGGAAGTGGGAAGAAGTCTTGAGCAGATTAAAAACATGGAAATAAGCGCAAAAGATCTGGGCGAAATCATTACGGAAGCGTGTAACAAGTGCCTCAAAAGAAAAACAGCTTTTGGAAAAAGGAGAAAGCCTGTATACTGGTGGACGGAAGAGGTTGCAGAAAAGAGAAGAACCTGTATAAAAGCGAAAAGAGGCGCAACCAGAGAAAACAGGAGAATTGACCAGACACAAAAAAGGGAAGCCTTCGATAAATACAGAGAAGCCCGTGCTGTTCTGAAGAGAGCTATTGTCACCGCCAAAAAGGATGCCTGGAAGAAAGTAATAGCAGAAGTCGATCAAGATCTGTGGGGTAAGGGATACAAAATCGTCATGGACAAGCTCAAAATAATTCCAAAAATAGGCCTTGGTAACAAAGAGCAAATGAAAGTGGCAGAAGGATTGTTTCCCAAGCACCCAGTAGGTAGGTGGGGCAGAATACCGGCGGACAAAGCAGAGGTGCTTCACTTCACTAAAGAGAAGCTTTTGGTGGCCAACGACAAAATCAAAGAAAAAAAAGCCCCAGGACCAGATAATTTGTCTCCCGAAATTATTAAGGCAGTAGTGAAGACGTACCCGGACAAAGTATTGGAGTACCTAAACCGGATGCTGGTGGTAAAAATCTTCCCCAAAGAATGGAAAGTTGCAAAGCTGATACTCACAGAGAAAGTAAAACAAGGACAAAACAAGAAAACGTACAGACCCATCTGCCTGCTGAATGTTCTGGGTAAACCACTGGAACACCTCCTACTTGAATGGCTTAAAAAGAAATCGAAAGGACTGGCGAACTTTCTGTAGAACAATATGGGTTTAGGGAGAAAAAATCAACTGTTCATGCGTTACAAAGGGTGCAAGATATTGCAGATGAGGCCAATGAAAGAGCAGGCAGGAAAAGGCGCATACTGATCACAGTAGACGTCCAAAATGCATTTAACTCGGTCCCGTGGAAGGGAATACTGGAAGAACTAAAAAGACGACAGATAGCCCCTTACCTGTACAACATGGTAGCAAGCTACCTTGAAGAAAGATGGCTTTACATAGGAGAAAATGGGAAAATGGAAATGACGTGTGGAGTACCCCAAGGGTCCGTCCTAGGTCCAACGCTATGGAACATCTACTATAATGGAATCCTGAGAATCCCTACACCTCGAGGCGTAAAACTGGTAGGATACGCAGACGACCTTGGAATCGTCGTGGTGGAAAAAGACGAGAGGAAATTAATAGAGACGGCAAATGTCACCTTGGAGACTATAACACAGTGGCTGCAGACAAAACAACTGAGCCTAGCTCCACAGAAAACGGAGATGGTGATCCTGGCAGGAGGGCGCACAGCGAAACAAATCGAAGTGCAAGTCGAAAATGTGATAATTAAAAGTCAAGAACATCTTAAATACCTAGGCGTACATCTCGACAGGGATATGCGAATGGGGCAACACGTTAGAACTGTGGCAGAAAAGGCAAGCAAGGCGATTGGAAACATCAGTAGACTGCTACCAAACATAGGAGGCCCCAGAGAGGGTAATAGACGAATACTTTTTACTGTAGCCCAATCAATAATTCTATATGGTGCAGTTATATGGAAAAGAGCCATGAAAAGAGATATGTATAGAAACATTCTACTACGCGTGTAAAGAAAGGCCGCAATACGCATTGCCAGTGCATACAGGACTATATCAACAAAGGCTCTATTAGTCATCGCTAGGACACCACCGATGCATTTACTGGTAGAAGAGAGATGTGCCATAGATGAGGTTACTGATAAAAGAGCTGCAAGTGAATGGACCCTGCAAAGGTGGCAACAAGAGTGGCATGAAAATACGAACAGGGGCCTATGGACTCAAAGACTTATCCCAAACCTAGAACCATGGATTAACAGAAAACATGGGGAGGTAACCTACCACCTCACTCAGTTTATTGGTGGACACGGATGTTTTCAGTCTTACAGACAGAGATTTAAGAAAGTGGAAAGCGATGAATGCATATATTGTAATACGATAGATACCGTTGAGCATACCTTTTTCGAGTGCCCAAGGTGGAATACAGACCGAATGGCTCTAAAAAACACCATAGGACAGATAACCCCTGAAAACATAGTAGAAAAGATGCTTGTAAATGTCAAAAACTGGAGAGCTGTAAGCAAATTTGCTAGACATATTATTGACCAGAAAGAAAAAGACGTCAGACTAAGAGAAGTGCAGAACAGGTAAAAATGGACAAAAAGAAAAGTATTTAAACAACAGTCAATGGACCCTCTTTGAAGTAATACCGGAAGGCAGTTCCAAAGAGGAAAGCAACAGCGTCCAGAGAGGGAAGGGTTTAGTCGGTAGGCATGACCTCAGAAGGGCATGAATCCAACACTCTGCAGGCACATAAGATCACTCGCCTGCCAGTCTTTTGAAGATTCCTCATCCTCTCAAGAAAAAAAAAACTCTATATGGAGTATATATAATTTAAAAAATCACAAGTTTAGTTAATATCACAAAAACTAACGTGCAAAACTTTATTAAGGTCGCTGTTTATCTATTTAATGCTGACATTTTGCCAAAAAGTAGAAGAAGCGTAAGTGAAATCCCCAATACTCTTAAAAGTTTCGAAATGGGACAACCTATACCAGGGATAACTCAAAAATTCATAAACGTGAAAATACTTACATTCATATATCCGGGTAGTTCTTGCAGCGTGCAGATATCATAATTCGTAAATTTCCTCAGGACGTACCTATATGACGAAACCACTGGCGCAAAGAATGCAAAATTTCCTTCCTGAACTTTTGCTAATCCTCTAGTTTCGTTAAAATAGCAGCTAGAGCAAATTTTTTTTACATACAATTTCCTTAAGACGCCTGCTTTTGGACTCTACAAAAATTAATTTTATATAATTTTTATAATATTATCTTCTATATTTATAGCTTTACTATATCCTGTTCTGATATAAGCATGTAAACTAAAATATTGTTTCTGCAAGCTTACGAAAGGATGCCACTTTCTGCAGGCTAATGCTTGCGGAAAGTAGCATGCGGAAAGTATTTGCATGCGAAAGGAAACACTTTTGCCTCCTTTACATCTCTCAATTAAAAATTATTAATTATAGATTAAATTATAATTATGTGTAAAACATAGCGGATAGCCTATTTGTTAATGTACATAATTATGTATTATTTACAATTTTTATATTGCATATTCATATGTTTGCATTTTATAAGTTTCTTTCCCTGATAGGTGCGATGTAGATGAATAACAAACTTTCTTTATTATCATCTGTCATCAAAAAAACTTGAATGAGCATCTTCAACATTGTTATTGGTATTGGTATTTTAAATCATCGAGGTGCTTACTTCTGACACAATAGAATAGAAGGTTCACTCTAAGCCCCGCCCCCAGCATTTCCCTTATTGACCCGTCAAGGAACCTGATGAAATGCTGGTTAACCGCTTAGGCCTCGTGCCACGTTTCACCCCGTCTGGTCTAAATCTGGCTTCTCGCTTTTGTAAGCGCTACATCAGAAGTGCAGACTGAGAGTGGATCTTCTAGTATCTTGTTGTTCGGTGCTTTTGATAATGCCAAGATTTTATTTAATTTTTATTTTTTTCTTTTCAATCAATCCGCTTCATATACTCTTTTACCACCCTACTACATTTCCAGCCTCCATGCCTTTTTATATTTTTCTGCATTGGCAAGCATGGGCGTTGACGATCACCTAAAGCTATGTGCTGTATATTCTTCAGGATTTGGTAGACGCAGGAACGCAGCAATTTTCGAAGGTATTTTGCCATTCATATTAATTAATACCAACGCATTAAGTGATGCGTTTGCAATGAATATATTGGCCAACAAAATATTCTATGAGGTATGTTTGAAGATCGTAATAGAGAATATTATTATAATATTGTCAAAGTCAAAGTCTTTATTCATCATATTATATTTAAAAAATGCTTACACACGTCAAAATGAGAAAAAAAAAATTACTAAATCTAATAAAACAACAATACAATCATACCAATACAATACAGTTCAAAACAAAAGCAAAACGCTGTTTGGCCGAATTGTCTCAGTAAAATGCAAAATAACACAACAAGACCGAAAAAGGAAATCATCAAATCACCACAAACAAATTAACCACAATAACAAACACAACAGGCATGCTTCAACACAAATGTTAAAACAAGAGTTTTCATTCGTTCACTAACCCAAACTAACATTATCAAGACGGGCTCTATAAAGACCTTATAGAGCTCGTCGACAGAGTAAAATTCTCTATTAAGCACAAAATATTTTATCTTTCAAATAAAAGATTTATTAGGGAGATCTCTTACCACTTGAGGAATGTTGTTTTTGGTGCGTGATAGTTAATTGATAATCTTGACTTATTTATTCTATGGTAAGCAATCACAGCATTCCCATTATTTCGAGTGCCATGTGAATGTACAGTGTTCCATCTTGTATATTGATCCAATTTTTTTTTAAGATACTTTAAGCACTCCTGCATAAACATACCAGGAAATATCAGTGTATTGCTTTTTCTAACGGCAACTGTGCAATCTGCTCGATAGGGCATTTCGTTTATTACTCTTTTGACTTTACGTTGAAGAGAAACACTCCAGTGGCGTCTGCCGCATGTCCTCAAGCAAGCAAAGCATAAGATATTGTCAAAGAGGAATTTGGGCGCTTCTCAGATGCGTGCCGCTGAGTGGGATTACTAGCGGTGTTCCTCCTTGAGCTGGGGGTTGTATATCAAATGGAATAACGACTCGCTTAATTCGAAACAAACTGAACGTGTATTGGTCTTCAGATACAGGAAGGTATGTATTTAGAATGAAAACTATGACTGAATACAATTTACCAGAATGGCGTAAAATGCATGATCATTCGTTGAGGACTGACTGGACTCGACCTTTTCGGCTCCCTTGAGTTTTCTTTTAGTTTAAATTGTTATGAGCGTTTTAATTCGTTTCAGTTATATGGGTATGCTTTAATTAGGTTTCACTTTTATCTATGGTTTACTTTTTACTTTACTTTTTCACTGACGTAACTTGAGGGGAGGTTTGATCTTGGTTCCCAGAGAAGTGTTTGACCTTAATTAAAGGGGAACTACTTAGCCAGAAAGTCAAGATCGGGAGGTTTGACCTTGGTTACCAGTTGATGAGTATGTTCAAAAAGGAGTGGAATCCCTTAAATAATAACCAGCTATCCTCAATGTTCGAATAGTCATATCGTTTTGTACCTGCTTAAATTTAAGTTATGCATGAGCACTAAATATTCTTGTCCCTGGCATAAATCGCTCCTGGATTCCAGCCAAAGGGTGTCGATCTACGTCCTTACTATATTCAGAATCTTTGTCGGATTCCTTTTGGCTGCTATATATCAGGACTACATCGCCATTGACTAGGGAGTGCTTGCGGTACATGTAACAAATATAAAACAAATATAAGTGCTTAATATTAACATTTTGTTCTCTATCTTAAAAGAACCCTCTGTCATTTCAATTTTTTCTCACCTGGTAGTAATTATTATTTGAAGTCATACAGCATATTTTTATTAAGTGGTGCCTGAAACATACGCAAGTATCATATTATTTTTTAGTTGGTCTGCCGTGTATGTTTAGCCGAAATTGAACATTGCTGTAAATATTATTAAAAACATATTGGTGTTAAAACAATCGAGAACTATTTTTTGATACCTTGCATTTTTTCTGACCCAGTATCCCGTTATATACTGTATCCTATATATTTCTAATCGTTTGTAAAAATGTTTTTCCTGTGGTCGTATTTTTCTTTGTGTCTTAGAATTTAAAGTGTACATGATGGAAGTGTCCTGCAGTAAGTAAAAAAATGTTGTATAATCCCTTAAAAAATTTTCCCTTGTCGTTTGACTGTCTCTTTTGTACACCCGCTATCTTTCTGTTAAAGAGAGAAGATTTGTTCGTGAATACCGTAGAGAAGCCAGGCGTGCACTCCCGGAAGTTCCTACGGTAAGAACAGTGTGCCCCTCAATATGTTTCTCCTTTTTCTTTGCAGCTCTTCGAGTTTTCCATTATGTTAGAAAGAAAATGATGACATATACTTATGTGTACGGGAGTCAGAATGGCGTCACTTGTAGAAAGGTCGAAAACGCACTTCCACCATGTGACTTCACTGTATCTGAAACGCCTCCGGGGTGCATATTTGTAAACAGGAGACGCGTTATCCATTCAATTAATTAATTCCGCCAATGCCCGAAAAACAATTTATATTTAGAAGACGAGTCCGCCCAAGACTGCCTGATACGTCTGCTGTTTACATAGCCTCTTAAAGACTGATTTTCATATATAGGATTGTGCGCCTACCGTGCACCTACCGTGTCGTTTTCACTGAAAATCGAAAAATTGTATGTTCCATTTAAAACGCACTGAAGCCCTTATTTACATTTACACATATAGGACTGTGCTACGACCGTGTTGTGATCGTCGAGTCCTATTGTAAAAATGTAGAAGACCCGCGACGGCCGCAGCATGGTAGGCGCACAGTCGGTGCACAGTCCTATATATGAAAATCAGCCTTTACGCAACAATTGAATAGTTCCTGGGGTTCTTCTTTGAAATAAAAATTCATTGTGTGAAATAATGAATAAAGAAGATAAAATAATGAATTTAAAAAAGGTTTTTACACTTCACTTGCAACCGTGTCTAAAGGAAATTATTTTAATTTGTTTTGGAAAAATTTCGAGAAAACCTCGCCATATAATTTTGGCCATGCATTGTTTAAAATTAAAACAAAAGTAATAATTAAATAGTAAAGTACCTACCTACCATAGTATTATACGACTGTTGTTAATTGTTCACAATAATAATTAATTTAAGTTTAATAAAATGCATTTGAAAGAAAATATATGCGATTACGCATGGAGTTGCCCTCTAGTATAGTTAAATAAATGTGTGCTCGTTTTCGTTTTTTGTGTACGTGGACCACGTATACACAAAACTAAATTCATACCTTGATACTAATTGATCGATCTGCTATATTTCTTTCGTGTAGCGTCGGTCGGTTGGTACTCGGTAATGTCGGTATCATATTCGGAAGTGAAAGGGTCGTTCGTCCACGTCCCCAAACGCCTGCTCCTAACGCATTAGACGTCAATCTGTACTTTCTATATCAAGCGCTGATAACAAGCTAATAAAACGGAAGAAAGAAAATTTGTTGAGCAGTGTATAGCTGTCTCATAGTCTAAGAGCTGTCTACTTTCTTTATGCTGCGTAGCGTCGGTCGGTACTCGGTAATGTCAGTATCATATTCGGAAGCAAAAAGAGTCGTTCGTCCCCGGCCACAAACGCCTGCTCCTAACGCATTGCACGTCTATCTATACTTGCGAGGCTAGTCTGCTAGTTTTTGCTTTATTTGTGAACTTGTGTGATCTATCATAGAGGTTTTTTTATCTATGTGCGCAAAATGCGTGAATTGCCAAATGATTATAATTATAAGAGCAATCTGGAATCGGGAAATGGTGAGAGAGTGGCCTTGAAAGGTCACGGCACTTAGACCCCATTGGACCCCCTGTGCGTCCTCCCTAGGTCAACCACTGCATCTAGGCCATCGCCCAGCTTAGTGTTATGAAAGAGGCGGCGATGTTGCCCGAGGAGGCTGTTCTGAGAGAAGCCACGGTTGGCCATCGTTCTCCCAAAATGGATTCTCTTAGTTCCGAAACAGCATCGCAGAGCAGATTCTCTACTGTTTCGTCCTCCTGTTCACAGCCTCTGCATAAAGGTATCCGCATAATCTCATTGTGTGGAGATGTTTCCCTAGCTGGCAGTGTCCAGTCAGAATCTCTGCCATGAGTCGTAGGGTCTTCCTTGATGATGGCGCATCCAGGTATGCTTTTGCTGCACTCATTAGGGTGGCTTAATAGCTCCCTGGCTAGTCGACAGTTAGTTGTATTATCCCATCTTGCCCTAAAGTCTTCATGGGTGATTTTTTTTATCATATGTATCGTCGCCGCGATAGGTAGGTTTGAAGGGCCGGCTCCCATAACGTTTGAACAGGCTGCCTCTATCTAGCCAATTTATCCCTTGATTTGTTACCTTCGCACTGTGCATCTCCTTTAACCCAGCACACAGAAATTCTGTTTTCGCGGGCGGCATCCTCCAGTGAATTATGGCATTCTAGTACTGACCTGGCTCCTGGCTGTAAGTTTATACTTTTCAAGGCCAGTAGTGCTTGTCTACTCTCCTGGCTGTAAGTTTATACTTTTCAAGGCCAGTAGTGCTTGTCTACTGTACGTGTGGATTTTAATAGTCTTATCCTCAGTATTCCTGCGAACAATCTCTTTTGCGGCTATGGATATTGCAGCAAGTTCAGACTGAACTATACTTGTTTGTCCCTCCATAGACCATTTAAGTTCAATTCGCAAGCTTCGGGAGTAAATTTCACAGTCTCCTCCTTTCTGGGTTTTTGAGCCATCCACGAAAATGTTAACCGCACCTTCGGTTGTAGGCTCAATTGGATTTATTTGTACATCATATAGTTTGTTGAAAACAACCTTGGGTATATGTTATCTGCATTGAGCTTAGCTCAATAAAGGCGCCCAGGAAGCTTTTTAGGGATCCCCGAAGGACGGATCGAGCTCAGTTCCTCGTCCGGCTTCGGGAGAACCTACGGGAAGTGGAGGGGAATACGCCTAAAGACAATGACGGCCTGGAATGTCGCATGCTTGGCCTACAGACCGCCATAACTAAAGCCTTTGAAAAATCTTGCCCTCTTGAGGCATCACAACAACAGCCAGGGGAAGCCACAAAATGGTGGAACAAAGAGCTGGGAGAACTCAAGAGGACAGCGAGAAAATCTTTCAGCAGAGCAAAAAGAACTAGAACTCAAGCCGACTGGGAGCAATATAGCACCAATCTGTGGGAGTTTAAAAAACTAGTAAGGAAAAAACAGAGGGAGGCCTGGAGGGTCTACTGTGAGGAGATCGAAGATCACTCGCAAACTGCACGGCTCTACAAGGTCCTCGCAAAAGGCAAAGATCGGGACCTAGGTCTACTAACAAGGGAGGACGGCACTAAGACCGCTAACCTACAAGAGAATCTTGAACTGCTTATGCAGACCCATTTCCCTGGTTCGTCGGTAACAGACGACACGAACTGGCCAGACGAGACAAACCTTCAACCTACTGATCTGGACTGGCAAAGTGCCAACCAAATAGTTAGTGAAGACAAAATACGATAGGCAGTACTAAGCTTCTCACCCTTCAAATCGCCAGGTACTGACGGCATCCGTCCAGCTCTACTACAGTGGGGCTTGGACGAGTTACTGCCGCACTTGGTAAAGGTGTTCTGGGCATGCCTAGCGCTGCGCTAGATCCCGAAGGCATGGAGAGAAGTAAGAGTGGTGTTCATACCAAAAGCAGGAAGGATGGATTACACTGTCCCCAAAGCCTATCGACCAATCAGACTAACATTATTTGTGCTAAAAGCTCTGGAGAGGCTGTGTGAGCGATATTTGAGGGACTGCGTACTGGTCAACCGACCGCTGCATCCCAACCAACATGCGTACACTACGGGAAAATCGACCGACACGGCCCTGCATTTAGCAGTGAGCCGGATAGAGAGATCGCTGGACTATAATGAGTCCACCTGAGGTGTATTTATTGATATTGAAGGTGCGTTTGATAAAACCACCTTTGGAAAAATCAATGCTGCCTTAACAAACAGAGGCGTCCCTCCTGCTGTCAGTGGCTGGATTTTTAACATGCTCTCGAAGAGACGCGTGCAAATAAAGGAGGAAGATACTGTAGTGAGAGGTATCGTTGCCAGAGGCTGCCCGCAGGGAGACGTTCTGTCGCCACTGCTATGGAACCTTGTTCTCGACAGCCTCTTGCATCGCCTCAACTCAGATGGATTCTACACCAATGCATATGCAGACGATCTTACGATACTGCTCAACGGAAAGTTTGAAGGAGTTCTGTGCAATCGAATGCAGAGTGCCCTTCGCTTAGTCGAAAAGTGGTGCAGGGAGCACTCCCTGTCTGTAAACCCCAGGAAGACGGAGATGGTACTCTTCACCAGAAAAAGGAGGCTGGAGCCACTGCGACCTCCGACCCTCCTAAACACACAACTAAATTTTGCATCTGAGGTAAAATACCTTGGGGTCACCTTCGATGCTAAATTAACCTGGAATCTTCACTTAGAACGAAGACTAAAGAAGGCATACATCTCTTATGAAGAGTGCCGCAGGACCGTGGGTAAAACCTGGGGGATGAAACCCAGGGTCGTAATGTGGATCTATACTGCCATCATAAGACCTATGATTGCCTATGGAGCCGTAGTTTGGTGGCCCAAGAGTCAACAAAAAACGGCAATGCTCAAGCTCAGTCAGGTACAGAGAACTGCCTGCCTAACTGTAACGGGAGCTATGAGAACAACCTCAACCAGAGCCATGGAAGTAATGTTGTGCCTGCCTCCCCTAGATATTTATCTGAGGGAGGTGGCTCTGACTGTATTGCTAAGGCTCAAAGTCGTTGGTGTGCAACCTAGCATAGAATGTGGAGAGACTAGATGCCACCTGTGGGAAGGGGCAGTCGTAAGACTGCCACTACTGCAGGTAAGTGCAGATAGCATACCTCCCAAGTTTGTCTTCGACAGACTATATGATGTACAAATAAAACCATTTGAGCCTATAACCGAAGGTGCGGTTAACATTTTCGTGGCTCAAAAACCAAGAAAGGAGCAGGTTGTGGAATTTACTCCCGAAGCTTGCGAATTGAACTTAAATGGCCTATGGAGGGACACGCAAGCATAGTTCAGTCTGAACTTACTGCAATATCCATAGCCGCAAAAGAGATTGTTCGCAGGAATACTGAGAACAAGACTATTAAAATCTACACGGATAGTAGACAAGCACTACTGGCCTTGAAAAGTTGTAAACTTACGGCCAGGTTAGTACTAGAATGCCATAATTCACTGGAGGATGCTGCCCGAAAAAACAGGATTTCTGTGTGCTGGGTTAAAGGACATGCACAGTGCGAAGGTAACAAATCAGCGGAAAAATTGGCTAGAAAGGAAGCCGGTTCAAACATTATCGGAGCCCGCCCTTCAAACCTATCTGTTGCGACGACGATACATATGATAAAAAAGATCACCCATGAAGACTTTAGGGCAAGATGGGACGAAACAACTAACTGTCGACTGGCCAGGGAGTTTTTAAGCTACCCTAATGAGTCTGCAACAAAAGCATACCTGGATATGTCAAGAAAGACCCTACGACTCATGGTGGGGATTCTGACTGGACACTGCCAGCTAAGGAAACATCTCCACACAATGAGATTATGCGAGACACGTATATGCAGAGGCTGTGAACAGGAGGACGAAACAGTAGAGCATCTGCTCTGCGATTACGACGCTGTTTCGGAACTAAGGGAATCCATTTTGGGAGAACGATGGCCAACCATGGCTTTTCTTAGAACAGCCTCCTCGGGCAACATCGCCGCCTTTTTTACAACACTAGGCTGGACGATGGCCTAGATGGATTGGTTGACCTGGAGAGGACGCACAGGGGGTCCAATGGGGCCTAAGTGCCGCGGCCCTTTTCAAGGCCACCCTCTCACCATTTCCAGATTCCAGATATGTTATCTGCACTGGCCTGCAGTATTGGCAGTCATCCGACTGCCTCTTCCCACAGGTGGTGTCTAGTCTCTCCACATTCTATGCTGGGTTGCACACCGACGACTTTGAGCCTTAGCAATGCAGTCAGAGCCACCTCCCTTAGATAAATATCTAGGGGAGGCAGGCACAACATTACTTCCATGGCTCTAGTTGGGGTTGTTTTCATAGCTCCCGTTACAGTTAGGCAGGCTGTTCTCTGTACCTGACTGAGCTTAAACATTGCCGTTTTTTGTTTACTCTTGGACCACCAAACTACGGCTCCATAGGCAATCATAGATCTTATGATGGCAGTATATAAGAGGAAAGGCAATGATAAAATCCTTTGCTGCAACTAGTGAAGAAGATGTGGAGGTGAGTAAAAATTTATAATATATAATTAACTGTAAGTATAAGTAGGCAGGTAAGATTACAAAATACGACCAGCTAATTTTTGTTTCATGAAAGCTCGTTGATTTTTCAGTTTTTCCATTTGATCGTGTAAGATAATTTTCCGGTTTTATTTGGTGCAATTTATTAAAATAGAGTTAATCCCATATCTACCTATTCCTTATATTTCATAATAGGGAAATCCCGTTATATTAAGGTAAGATAAGATTGAGGGTTACGGATTTAGAACATAACGTAAAAGTCAGTTTGTACCGTAAACAGTAATAAGGGTCAACGCCGTTTTATAAATGAGCGAATTTTTCTTTATTTTAAAAGGCTTTTTAATACAGGGTTGTCGTTACGTATGGACACGGTCAGTTATTTTGATTTTTTCGTGATGCCTAATTCACTGGTCATGTTTGCAATTTTGCCAAGGTTACTGTTTTTGTGATATCACGGCAGATCTGGGCAGTAGCTAGCTACCAAGTAGTGATGCTACTAACTTAGCTACTTTTTTGGTAACTTATAACTTATTTAGGCTACTTTAAAAAAAAAAGTAGCTTGTAGCTGTAGCTGTAGCAACTTAAGCTACTTTTGATAGATAAATGTGTTTCTATTCCTAAAGCTACATTTATTATTTTTTCAAAAAATACTGTATAGTTTGAAGTTGTCTGTGTCTCTAAAATCTCTTTATTCTTCAGAGGGACTCGATATAAACACAATCACGCATAACGCAGCTTAGCTACTCTTCTTAAAAGTTATTTTGGCTTGTAACTTGCAGTTATAGCTATTTTTTTAGTAGCTAGCCCAGCTCTGTATTACGGGCAACTTAATTTTTTAAATGGAACAAGAAATAGTGTTTTCAGAACTTTAGTCCGCTTTAACAACGTGGTAAATTGTTATTCTATTTTTTTTTGGTGAAGATATAAACTGACTAAGCTCAACATTTTGGGTTTATAATTGATAGTGCATTGGTGCACCACTGGAAGAAAATGGGTTAATAGAAATACTCAAGCCTAATTCTTACTTTCCCTTTAGAAGTGGGTATCTGATCTGGAAGCAGTAACTAGAGAAACCTGGACCATTGAAAAACATTTATAGTTTCCACGACTGCACCGAGGAATGTTTTTAATCGTATTTATAGCTGTCATTGAAGTCGGGGAATATTGATTGTCCAGCCAACATTTTTAATACAATAAAGAAATTCTTTCAAAGTCCCAAGTCTCTTATAAAATCCGTAATTTTAGTAGAATGGCCTTGTTTAATAGAATTTTGTTTAACACATAATCATCGATAAAATGTTATTGAAGTGAGAGGATTTGGGATCAAAAGCTAAACAAAAATTACTGGATCTGTTTAATAGAGGTCATTCTGCAGCCACAGCTTACCATACTTATTGTATGGATGAAATGGAAGAACTGGGTGGCGAGTATGAAAACTTTGCGTTTGATAGGCACCACATGCCAACAAAAACGGATGTATGTAATTTGTGGAAAAGGAAAGTTAAAGAGGCTTTTGGTGAGCGTACTGGGTCTAATATGTTGCTCAAGTTGGAGAAAACAGTGGCTTCTCATAAAGCCAAAACTGGCCTGTGCTATAAAATAATAATTTTACAGGATAATTATACTGCAGCTATTTGTACATCACTTATGCAACGTGCGTTAAAGATACCACAATCAATTATGTTTTTCGGTGCATCCGGTAATCGTGATATTTATGACCATAAAATATATTTTTTTGGTGGTACAAAGTGCGGCAGGAAGATTACCCTTTGGATGCATTTTAGCTACTTGCCAAAAAAAAATTATCTATTTGTTCTTGCAGTTGAAGGATTGCTAGAAATAATGTCATCAAAAATTCTGCCGACAGTTATCTGGCCAGATGATAATTTAGGAGAGTGCTAAGAAAACATTGGCCAGAAGCAAGATTGCTCTTATGCATTTTTCATATAAAGAAGACGGTCTTGAGATGGATTTTAATGGCGAAAAACGAAATGCCACGAGATTTGTCACAAAAATATGAAATTTTACATTCCAAAACCGAAAATGAACTAAACGAAGCCAAACGAAATTTCACTGAAAACTGTGCCCATGAAAATTTAAAGAAATACGTAGGCAATCTGCTCACTCGTGAAGAAACTTGATGTATGCTGTACAGAATGCATTTGAAATTAAGAGGAAGCGACACTAACTTTGGGTTGCCCAAAAGATGGTCGAAACATTGGTATTTTTTAGTGTTTTATTTTCCAACTTTTGAGCAACCCTGTATATGAATTGCACAAAAATGTCTAATTTTAAATTAATTATCTACCTAGAGATTTAATCCTTAATCTTAAAGTTTTTTTATTTATGTACTGTTATATTGTCCTATGGGTGTGTGTCTATTTTCCAAAGTGTTTTGTCCTAAAAAAAATAGGTATATTTTGTTTCAAACTCAAAACCCTGTTTAACAAATACATACTTATATGTAGCATTTAGAACTTGCATTTTTTGTCCAATATTTACAAAGAATAGGAAGTTTATGTTTAGAAAATATGAAAACTCCTATTTTTACCAGTGTTATCCACTACCCACTAGATTTTGGTAAGTACACCAATAAGTATTTTAAATTATCGCAATAATAATAGACATTTTAGGCAAAATTCCGCAAAAATTTTTGCAACTGACACGTCTACCGTTTACCAAGCGGTTTTGCCTCACTCGTCTTCTATATACGACTCTACTTCAGCTCGCGTCTTATGGGACGCGTCTCCTGTTTACAAATATGCCTCCGGGGTGAGGAATCTGAACGGCTGCCTCCAATAAACGTCACTGCGGATCCGAACCGCACCCCCAAAGGATACCTCCTCGGCGAATCCATGGTCCTAGGTCCAATGTACGTAGATCAAACGGCTGCCTCCACCACGTGTCAACAACTAGAACAGACGGTGCTTCTGCTACTTGGTTCTCGGGATCAAAAATGACGTTCTCCACCACGTGTCAACGAAACTTCTAGGAGGGACCGGACTCGATCTAGTGCGTTTCCTTGAAATAATTTGCTAGTAACCTTGGAATGTATTTTACTTTTATTTTAGATTTTTAGGAGGCGTTTTAATTCGTTTCAGTTATATTGGTATGCATTAATTAGGTTTCACTTTTATCTATGGTTCACTTTACTTTTTACTTTATTTTTTCACTGACGTAACTTTAGGGGAGCTTTGATCTTGGTTCCCAAAGAAGCGTTTGGCCTTAATTAAAAGGGAAGTACTTAATCAGATAGTCAAGATCGGGAGGTTTGACCCTGGTCACCAGAAAAGCGTTTGGCCTTAATTAAAAGGGAACTACTTAACCGGATAATCAGGATCGGGAGGGTTTGAGCTTATTACAGGAGGAGCGTTTTGCCTTAATTAAAAGGGAACTACTCAACCAGATAAGTTCTTTATTCTAAATTTTGTTGATATTTGACTGATTGTATTTAAAACATGTTTAGATAATATTAATAATATTTGATCCTTCAGTGTCAAGTATCAAGTGCAAACTCTAGACTGAGTATTCTTTAGTTAATACGCTTTCTAGTTTACAATTTTTTCGTCTGAAATAATGCATGGGAGGTCATCTGAAGAACCTTTCCGGAGACATTACCTATCAGATTTCTCAATGCAAAGACGTGCCAATCGATCAACATGTAACTGCCAGCTCATTTATGAATCAAGCCAGACCCCAAGAAATCCCACACTGGTCGGGGTAATTTCAGAATTAAAAGAGGTTACAAGAGTGAAGATCATAGTTTCAGTCTTTGATATATTTAAGCTAAGGTTATTTGCATGGAATCAGTCTGACACTCTAGACCGTGACAGCAGCAGTAGATGTATCATCTGCAAACAAGATAAAATCGACACTGGGATAGCAAGCCACCAAGTCATTAACATAATTCAAAAATGAAAGAGGTCCCAGCACAGACCCTTGAGGATGATCCGAATGTATAGGTTTGAGGCCTGATGTACGATTTTTATAATCCACTGGCTGAACACGATTTGTAAGGTAAGATGAAAGTAATGTTAGTCTTTCAGTGGAGATATTGTAATATTGCAATTTGGTCGTGAGCATATCGGGCGAAAAATCACTGCAAGGTCATTCTTAGATCACACAGTAATACAGCAGCAAACCCACCATTATGAAAAAATCTGTAATAATCGAAATTATCGCCATGACAGTTGACATCCCAGGCCTGAACTCAAATTGCTGCTTATTGAAGAGGTTATTCAATTCAAAATGGCTGCAAATTTTTTTCTTTTAAAGCCCTCTCGAGGATCTGAAGAGAGGCATCAGAGAGATCGGACGATAATTTGACGCCTCGTCCCGGTCACCCTTCTTATAAACAGGCATAACTCAAGCTACCTTGAAACTCTTCAAGACAACAATAATTAATCAATTTCGTTAATGGATACAATACAATATATTAGCCATATATTTGTTGATATTTATATTGTACCCATAATAATCTTCACGAGGAGAGTTCTTCATTGAAAAAATTATATGATGTATTTCGTTATTTTCCCAAAATCAAGCTCAGAAATGTTATTTAGATTTAATTTACGAAAAAAATGTTGATATGATATATTTATTTGAGATATTTCGTTGATAATATTGGAAGCTATATTAAAAAAATTGTTAAAACAATCTGATTCTATGTTGCAAACAGCTTCTTCTTTAGATATTTTTTGCATATATTTATTTATTATTTGCCAAGATGCTCTAGAAGGATTTCCAGAATCTGTAATAAAACCATCATGTACTCCAATTTCCTTATTTTGAATTTTGCTACGATATTTCTTGCGAAACTCTTTTCTATCTATCGTTTCTTAATATATTAGAATTTGTACGCTTGTGGAGTGACTGCATAAATGGCAATGTGTCTATCATTCTTTTTAACTTATCATCAAAGAACTCTTTATAATTTTCACAGGAATTGCAGTCAGCATACACTCATTCAGCACTCTTTTTCTCTGCATCGTAGGGACCAGTCAAAAAACCCCAGTAAAGACTGCTCAACAAATCCAGAAGAGTGGACAGACCCAAGGACGAAATAGGCCTGCTAGGTAGGTTTAGCAGTTTTTCACAATGAACATTAATTTTGTGAGTCACACCCAAATGGTCAGACAGCACCTAATCGAATGTAAACAATAGATGTAGATGCAGAACACATTGGCGAGGCATGAATTGCCTCGAGAAGGCGGATCAATTGTGAAGTGACATCCGAAGGTCCTCATAAGATCAACAAGCCGTAATGTTCTCTGATCATTTGCATTAAATTTCAGATTAAAATCTTCATTCACGGTAATTGTCCTATTCCTATCCAACATCAGAGTTAAGATACTATTGAGAATATTCATAAATGAATCAAAATTGCCCATTGGTGACCGGTATATTGTTACTAGTATCAGATTATGTTTTGCAGATTGGTACAGAGCTCACAGTCCAATTCAACAGAAAGGCCATGGAGCACATTTGGATCACTAAACAGATCAAAACAATTTTTTCGTACAAATATTGAAAATACATACCATTATTTAGCTCATTAGAGATAACAAAAACTCAATTTAAATGGATTTCTGTGTTGGGAATATTGATTATGTACTAGTAAGTTATCTGTATCTTCAATGTTATCTATTATTAAATACGTCGGTATGCTCCACCCAATCCAAATATAGCGACCACTTTCATTAACAAATAAACATCATCGGGTGCTTCATTAGTAAAATTGGTAATATCACTTTTATTCAATATGTTTGTCTTTTTGGATCGGGAACCATAATTATGACGTTGCAAACAAGCTGGACAGTTTCGCAAATTTTTAAATGTTAACGTTTTCTAGCATTTAAATTACCATCTTCAACTTTGATTATCTTCACCAAAGGGTCGATAGATTACAACTATTTGTGGCATCTGAAAAATAGGCTAAAAGGACTTCCTCTTTAAATCCTCCGACATTTTGTTTTTCGCACCACTGGTTGAATGCATTAAAATCCTTCTCGTATCTGGTTCAGGATTTTTCCAGGCATAATTCTAAGCTGGCTTCTTTTGTTTCCACCAGGATTGATTCGGGAATTTCGTAGTTTTCGTCATCACTTTCCATAACTTAAATTGAAACAATTTTGACTTTTTGACTTTGACTTCAAAACTTGTTTTTAATATTAGAAACCAATAAAAATGCCACGCTTAACGATACAGTTATACTTGCTTATACTTCCGGACCACTTGTAGAAAAAATATTGTTCCAGGCTCTTGCGGAAAGTGTCTTTTCTGCACTTCACTGCTTTCCGAACTTCGCTACACCACTTTCAACAAACTGCAGTCGCGTGTGGAAAAGTGCCACTTGCCGCACTAGTTAGGAAAATCATTATTACACTTGCCAGAATTAAATGCGACCCATTCAAAATTTTTATCAAATTTAATGTATAATAATTTCTTTCCGTAGTCCGATTTAAATGATTTTTTTAATTGTAGATAAATCTATGGATTTTAATTAATTTCCTTCAGTTTCTTAAAAACCAGTAGACGTGTTGAAATATTTAGGAAAACAAAAATTGCTATTTTACTTTTAAGTTTGTGACACCTTGTAGAATAATTTTACACTTTAATCTCTGCTAAATGTGTTTTCTACGCAGTCTAATTCATTCTTAACATTGTGTTTTGATTCAACCTGATATATTTCTCCATTCAAGAGATATGCATTTACAAAGAAAACACTACATATTGTGAACTACTAAAATACATAAGCTACTAATTGAATATCACCCTGTCCTAAGTTTGAACTTGAACTTAGAAAATATTATGTGAACATTATAAACAACGCTAGCAGTCAACGCGCGCGATTATGATCCTTAAACGTGCAACGATCAGCACATTTTATTATATAAACACGCTAGCAAACCATCAGTTCGGCAGAGTTTGCGTCTCATCTAAAAGCCAGTTACCGGCAGAGCAGATGTTCGCTAGGACCTAACCTATCCTTTCTCCTTATCCAGACCTGAGTCTTGTAGAGCACATATTCGTGAAATTCAGGGGTTGTCTACCCATAGTAGGTTTTCTATGATACATTTGTCCCAAATGCTGGGAAGATAATTTTCAAAGTAGAATATGTCAAGGAGTTCAACTGCAGTGTGAACTCTGAATGTACTTAATACAAAAACCAACCTTAAATGAAACACAACACAACTCTTAAGAGCAACTAAATTTATAAAACAGTTACCAAATACCTAATAACAATTCAAAAATATACCTCAATCGAGAGAACATGCGCACCTTAGTAATCAGGTATAATATAATCTTAATAAGTTTCTGAACAAAAGTCATTGGTAATGTTGTTTCATTAAGTCTTTGACCAATAGACGTTGTTATTGTTTTTAACTAAAGTGCTTCCTTCATCGTCTCTTCTCACCCGACGTAGATCGATCCCGAATCTGAGCTATATTCATGCACTCTAACCAAGCGGAAAAACTAAACAAGACAATATTTTGAAACATTTTTAACTTTTATCAAAATACAGCAAAGTAAAGAAGAAAACAATGTTAAATACAAAACCATTAATAGAGGGTATTTCCACAGAGAACGTATAACTGTCTCCATATGCCTTAGCAGTCCTTTCTTTCAATGAGGTGTGGATTTTGATCGATTTGTTTCCATTTTTGAGTTAGTGCATCATTTAGTTCGTTCAAGTTACTCAGACTCGAAACTCTACTTTGAATCCTTCTGCACATCATATTCCAGAGGTGCTCTATGGAGTTAAGGTCTGGGATACATGGTGGCCAGTTAATTTTTCGTTTCTACTCATCATCTTATTATTGGGTAACAAATCTTGCAATCAGCATGAAGTTTTTTTCCTATAAAGGGTGCAAATAAGGAATGACTTGTGGTGCTTCATTTATTCTACTTTTAGCTGTTTGCAATATTAGGTGAATAGAAAACGCAATGTAAGAAATAAATCAGACTTCATAGAGAAGCACATTTAGTAGAGTTAATACTGCAAAATTGCCTTTCAGGATGTTACAGATAGAAGGAAAAAGACAAACATTATTATTTTCCTATATATTTCAACACTGTACCTATTTTTGAGAAACTAAATGAAGTTAATTAAAACCAGTAGCTTTACTTTCAAATTAAAGAATAATCATCTAAATCGGTCTACAAAAAAAATAATTAAATTTGATCAAAATTTTCAAAAACTACATAATTATTTATATATAGTGAAATTTTGTAGTAATGCCAAAAAATTACCTGAAAGTAATGTTTCACATAAGTCTGGTTTAATCCTCCTACTTCATATCTGCTCTCTAAAAGATCGTTTAGAGAATTTATATTAGCTGTAGACTTTAGCAGTACTAGTATGCTGGCAGAAAATGCAACATATATGAACATGCACAAGAAAAATAGAAGCAACAGCAAAAGCCTTCCGGACGTCTTAAATGATTCCGTTAAGGTACCTAAAACAAGAAATATTTATAATAATAATAATAATAATAATAATAATAATAATAATAATAATAATAATAATAATAATAATAATAATAATAATAATAATAATCGTTATTTAAGGTGGTTATTTTTCTTGAATCTTTGTTTACACTATGTATAAGTTAAGGATTAAAGACCAAATTCGGTCTGAGATCTGAGAGAGTAGTCAAATTGCAGTAAAAATAAGAGACGTGCTCCACTTAAATTTGAATTATAGCCTAAATACAATTTCCAAAATAAACACCAGGAATGCAAACAACCAGTTTACTACTTGGGTAGAACAATCTACTTTCTTAAAATTTTGAAAATTTTATTGTGATATTATGTAATTAAGTTTCATCTTGACACTCTAACACTAGAGATTACAATAATCAAGTATCAATTATACGATTTAGGCCTAGTACTCACTGCGATTATACTTCAAGTCAAAAAGTAGCACTAGTTATGGGACAACAAGTCTCTGATGAATGACTTGACAGTACTAATTTCTATATAAAAATCTTAATAAAAACCTCGATAATACTTACCGAGAGGAGTTATCTTTAAAAGAATATTTTAATATTACCCAGTAACTATTGCTTAAATATGTAACAATTTATATGCAAAAATTAGGAAATAAATATCCACCAAACTACGCGCATCTGATTCCCTTGGCAGCTGGAATATAGAATATTCCTAAAATCTCTCCAAAATGCTAAACTAAAAGGAATTTATTAAATAAAATGGATCTACATATAGCCGCAACAAATAATGTTACATAACAATTTAGCATGAATATGTAACACATAGAAGTCAAATAAAGTCAGTGATTCCTCCCTTAATCTCGCATGATTTTCGAACGACCGTTGCCTTATTTTTGCTATTAGAGAAATAGACTGAAAGCAAGCTAGTTATATACATAATTTGATTTTCTATGTTTGTTATATCTGGCTTAATCACTAAATCGTATTGTGTCCTACATCGCTATCAAGAAAACATTTAAGTATATAGCAGTGCACTTCAATTAAATCATTTACCTTGCGAATAATTTCCTTTTTCGGCAGTAATATATCTTAAAAAAATTGCAGTAAATGTTGCCAGATGTTTAATTGGAGAAGCGGTTGCCCTGTGATTTTGACGTGGTTACGATTTAGGCCAACAGGCAAATACATAATTAATTGATGTGCTATCGTCAGTTTTGATATTAAACGACTGTTTTTCGCTTTCGCGTTAAAAATACGCAGTCAGGATATGTTATTAAATGCGTCTGTTCCCTAACTTGGCAACGTCGCTCGAACTGCTTTGCAGTATTAAATATATGGTTTTCAGCTAGATAAAAACGGGTCTAGCTTAGGTCCGATTCCGATTGATCACCGACTTATGCGTCGAACAGATTTGGTGTTGGAGTTTTAAATGGTCGCCGTTCGGAATGAATTGGTTTCTGTTTGTCTGGTCATGGTCAATGATGGATTTATCGTTGGATTTCTTTGTTCTGCCAGCAATGTATAATATCGTACAGCCTTAGGGACGTTTCATTGCATATTGCAAATGTTGGTATATTTGGCGACAATCGGCTGTGTATTTTGCGTATGATTACAGGACAGTGTGGAACGGGCTTATGGTTCGAGTTTTTTTCTAGTTTTTTAACATCAAATTTCACGAGCTAGTTGGTGGTTTTTGGCTTGATCTTGTCCTCTTTCTTCAGAAAACCCTCAAAGGAGGTAGTGCGTTGCCTGATAGAAAGTTCAAGAATTTTTAATTCACTCTAACCGGGATTATATACTCATTTCGGGTATAAAGTGGCATGGTTGCTGTAGTTTATGGCTTGACTGTGGATGGGTTGGTTTTTGCCTAAAGTCAAGATTTTGGTTCAGTAACTTGTCACGTGCAGAGGATTCTGGAACAAGGTACGCCGTTTCCTTCTTCGAGGAATGCCTGTAGAAGAGTGCGTTAGCTCCCCAATTCGTGATTACCATAGAAAAACCCTACGTAGTTAGGTAAATAAATATACATATCCTACATTTTGTACATTCTCATTTATTTTCTGTACAGGGGGGATTTATTTTATCAGTGTATAAGTTATTTCATTACAGTTGTCTAACGGGTCTCAGGGAGACTACTGCTCAATACTGCTATATAGAGAGCGTTACTTTTGAAAATTTATTAATTCTTGCACGTATATCAAGCAATATCGTCAAACAAAAGATAACTTGGCCTAGAGCAGGCATAGCATGATTTATTTATACTCATTATTTTTACAAGAAGTAATATTCTGGGGAAATTAAGCGTATTGAATTATAGTTTCCGATACCGTCTTCGGTATGATATGGCAGTCGACCACTCCTAGCAGATTCTTTGTCTTATGGGCACCCGTATTGTATAATAGGGTATAATAATGTATAAAATTGTATATAATCTTTGATAAATTTAATTCCTACTTTAAATTTTGCTTATAAGAACTAGTAAAGTCGTACATAAGCTTAGTAAATTTAGGTTAAATATTAATGACATAAATGAACAATCTTTGTTCTTGCCTGGGGATCTAAACTCTTAAAAGAGCAGACAGTGGTTATATTATTAGTCAGTTTTTCTTAGTATTTGATGTCTATCACCTGTAGGGTGGATATGATATTGGTTTTAATGTGACCTTGGCATTTTGGCAAGAAGACTATCATTATAATTTTTAAATACATTAATTATTATTTTTAAATATTCTCATTATTGAGAATGTTCTGAAAGAGGAGGCTGTCTGATATTACAGTGAGAGAATGCATTCTTGGCGCTTGTTCTCTTTCAGGGTTTTTTTGGGGAGCCATGTTTGTTGGAAGCCAGTTTTACCGGGAGCCAGTTTATTGGAGCAATTATTTTGACTGGAGCTGTTTTGCTTGGAGTTGTGTAGCTGCAAGCTATTTTTGGTTGGAGCGAGCTTTGCTTGGAGAGAGTTCAAGTAGCTAACCAAGAAGCTACCAGTCAATATAGTTGGTTGTGTATTATTGGTACCAACTCTAGCCGTAGAGGTATGGCATTACCTTAATTGCCACTGAGAGTTTATGGTCCCAAGGTGCATAGTAACAGTCCACGTGCAGAAGGCCGTAGGTGATATCGGCGAAGACCAGTAAAGACAAGTTTAGGTTATATTTGTGATCTTTTCGGCATAATGTTAGTGGCGTGTTACTGATATTTTCACGCGTGTATTTCATCGTGTTATTGAAATTTTTCAGCGTATATTAGATTGCATGTTTTTGAGTTTTTTTTTCCAGCGTTGTATCATATCGCGTGTTTTAGTTTTATGCGTGGTATCGATATAACTATTTTCGGAACTGTTTGGGCGTAAGCACAGCTTACTAATACGAATCTAATTAACTGCTGTATTTGCTAGTGTGAATCTATTAATGCTCATGTTTTTATGTATTACATTTCTTTAATCTTAATTTGATTTAAGTATATTGCGTTAAATGATCAACATTGTCGTTCTGATTTATTGACTATTCAGTTTAAATAATTTTACATAACGGTATTTTATAATCTGAATCAGTAAGGTTTATTCATGTACAACTGGAGTCGTCTACCATGGTAAACGCGCTCAAATTTTAGTAGCTACTATTAGACGAATAACTTTAAATTACTAGTATGATAAGACGATAGATGCCTTAGATATATTGTGATTATTGATTAATTTGTTGAACTTGGTTTGATCTTTCGTAATCATTTGGTGTTAGATTGTTACTTCCGTTATAGCTAAAGCGTAGCTAATAATTGTTCGATCACTCTCATCTAATTCACTTCTATTATAACGCAATTTTAATTCGTATTACTGTCGATATATTTATGAGCATATAGGTTATTAATTGCTTTCAAATTAAGATCTTTTACCTTTTGTTATAAATTTATATCATTTGGTTATTGAAAGAGATATGACAACACGTTGTCGTCTAACATAACGAACGCCAATAAATTTAAACCTGCACGAACGTGACCGTCTTTATTTGCTCTCAAATAACTCAACCAACTGTAATTAGTAGTCATCTAGACTTTAAATCGCCCTTGTGTAGCGGATAATCGTCGATTTTGGATCGCCCTTATGGATCCCTAAGACCGAGCATCTTCCTGTTTGGGTCTGCGGATTTGGATATTTCAAACTGGTGGCGCCCTGGTCAAGAGTAAGTAATTGACCCACTCCCACGCCGACGAGCAAGTCGGAGCACACATGTTGCGCTGGCCGCATCCTTAAGGGTAGGTAACATCTTATTCATTTTATCTCGCTAACACATTCAAAAGGGTTTTACGCGCAACAATAAGGAGAGTTGAGCTCAATTCTACCGATATATCCAGGACGGGAAGTACAATAATAAGGTTTAAATCGTTTTAATACATTTTCTGTCATGGTTGATAAGCAGATACAATAAACTTAGCATAAATAACCTAAACGCCCTAATTTTAGAGTATTTTTTTCGGCATTAACGAGAATGAAAACGATAAAAGGTTGGCAGGGATTTAGACGACTGCCTTTTACAAAACATAACACTAGATGAAGTCAGAGAACTAAACCTCAGATTCTCTTGAAGTAATATTTCAGAATATATATCTCGGTAATTGTCTTTAGAGTTCTCACTAGGAAAATTTAAGGTATTAGCACGGTAGAGCATGAACTAATCTATAGATGCAGATAGGGCTAACGCTTAATAATTTAAATAGATCCTACCAGAACTAGCCGATACCTTCAGCTACTGGACTGGACTCCAGTGTATATGGACAAGCTAGGTGAACCTCTCAGCTGGGAAGATCATTTTCTCGACAAAACTCTCGGCTCAGTCCATTTCAGATAAGACGGCGAGCTTCTGCTTAAGGAAGGAAATCCCCAGAATAAATTTGCAGCAGTCCCTCGGAAAGACTCTGATGAAATGACAAACGATTTTTTAAGCCATTCTACTAAAAAGCACTTAGGTCGAACCTACCTTTTAAATTAGAGGGTATCACATCGCCTTTCACACGGTGTTCAACCGCATAGTCGGTATTCTAATAAAAGATTCATGTTACTATGCCTCGTAAATCTAACAAAATAACTTTCTGGTGACCATCCACCAACAGTTAAGTCGCCACAAGACGGTAGGTAAGTGCTGAACGAAAAGGGCTTCAACTTTCACATTCTTCGTTTTATATGCGCATCTTCCGAAGGCGTTTGCTGTCAAACGAATCGGAGTACTGAAATTCACTCGTAGTAATATGGTTGTGCAATCGATACCGCAATTTATCGGATACACAGATAAAATCAAAGTATAATATTAAGATACATGTACATGAGGCGATCGATCACAGTCCAAGTATACATTGACATTTTACAATAGTACGCCTTACCTCAAGAAGAGTTAGAAGGCAATAATTTTATATTTATGCAGGATAATGCTCGACCACACACCGCAGCAATAGTGTGAAACTTCTCAGAAGCTACAAGTATTGCCACTTTGCAGTGGCCTGCAAGAAGCCTCGATATGAACCCAATAGAACATTTGTGGAATTAACTAGGAAGAACGGTACGTTCTCGCGTGAGGCTTCCAGAAAGTCTCGCAGAAATGCAGATGCATTAGAAGGGAATCGTATACCAATGGAAACGATAAGAAACCTAATTTCCAGTATGTCGCGTATATTAGAAGCTCTTAGAGCTGCTAGGGGAGGCAATACACGATATTAAGCATTTTTCCCAGTTTATAATTTGTTTTTTTTGTAGGTGATCATAATATGTTACGTTTTATTAGCTACTGTTTCGTTCTCAGGGACAAAACGGGTGACAGTTTTAGCTTTATTTGAATATAATCCTCCCTACTTTCAGTTGGACTAGCAAGTGGAAAGTTTTAGGAATAGTTTAAGAAGTAGTAGGGCAATATTAATGGTATTTGGTATTCCAATTTCCCTTGGTGTACTAACCAATAACAATAAATAATTTTTTTTCACGCATTATTGTATCATGGTCTTCCTTTAAGTACTCGTTCACTAAATGTCATACTAATAATGTAGAAATAAATCACAAAGGATTACTTCACGTAACATAATATTTTTCTGTAAAGCCGATTATTTCTAAACATTATTTTCATAAGGAACTTAATATTCTCTCTCTGTTTTACTTACCTTGTTGACACAGCGCCTCAAAAGACAAAAGAAGCATATCACTTACACTTATATTGTGCAAGGTTGCTGGTAATTTTTCCTGAAACAAGCAGTAAGTTATATATACTTTGAATTTCAAAACAATTATATAAGAAGCACCAAGATTTCTTTATTGATTCTAAACAAAAGCATTCCTTAAATTTAAGCATAAGAGCTTATCACATGAGAGTTATAGTCTTAATAATATATTGCAAATTATGTATAAATTTGTGATTAAACGGATTCAATACATTTCTCTCATTTTGATAATGCAATTATTTTTCTACGAGAATACCAAAAAATAAAAACATTATTATTAATTTACGACTTTATTACAGAAGTGGTAGATAACATGAAATGCCACTAATAATAGTTACAGATATATGGCGCGTTACAGACTTGTAAATGTTTGTGATTTACGAGTCTAGCAACCAATTTTAGTGCATATTGAAATGTAACACGGTGCTTGCCAAGACGAACCTTATATCAGTATAAAATATTTTGAATGAATAGTGTTCTAATTTTAGAGTTTTCTATCTCGCATTTCGTCACAACTTTACATTAATTAATTTCCTCTTGGAGTAATAATATTAATTATTATTACTACTCACAGTTTTATCACTGCTAGATCTAATTCATATTTAAGAGTGGTTATAATTATATAAACTGTGTCAGATATAATCATTAAAATAAGTATAACCTATTCATAAATGTTTGACAGCACACAACCTCAATTATATCACACAGAGCTGGTACAATGACCATAAAAATATAGTAAACCATAGGGGTTGCCAAAAATTACTTACCTTAGGTAATATTCGAGCATAAACGGATCATTTGACACTGATAGACAATATTTTTATAGCGCTTAATTAATTTAATGCGTCAGAGGTAAAGAAATCTGTGTAGACATAAGCAACTACATTTAGCTTTGTATTCGACTGTGTTTTCAAAAAATTAGTTCAAATTTTGTTTACCTTATTGTAAATGTATGTAAATATAAAAACAGACAAAAACCATTGTTCTGAATGTGCGGGGGGTGATCCAGATAAACTAAATACTCTGCATGCCCCCCATTAATCTCGTCATATTTCCCGTTTTTTTTTGCGTTTCAATTCATTTATAATTTCTTCCGTCTCATTATTTCTTTGACAATTTTATCTCAGGTTCTTCAATATTGTTTTTTTCTTTCTCTGTAGACTGCTTATTTCAGATAGCCCCAAAGGAAGGCATCCATGTCCGTTATATCTGGGAAGTTCGCAGGCCAATTGACTGTTTGATATCTTCCTATCCACATTTGATAATAATGAAGAAAATCTCTTAATGCCAGAATATTATGGAGAGGCGCTCTACCTTGGTGTCAAATTATATTTCGCTGGATTTAAAGTAGTAGTTCATTGATAAAATGTTTAGTTTTAAAAACAACAGCAGACATTGGAATGGAATTAAGAATTAGCAAATTCAAAAGATTATGCAGGTACAGAATAGAAATACGAAACAGGCAATAACGCGAACATTCGGAAAGGTCACTCGTTTGCAAATAATGTGTTTAGTGATAGCACAGCTTATTCAATAACCAGCTACTCATCTTGCGGCGGCATCCTTTGATTTGGGAAAGTCAAGTGAAAATTTTAGAAGAGGGCCATGAGTTAATATTTTTCTAAACGTCTGGGCATCTGAATAATACTTTTGACAATTCGTTTAATTTAAAATAATAATATGCTCTTTTATAATCTAAAACGATTTTAAATGGGAAAATTGTATAAAAATCGGAAATTTCCGGTCTTTTTAGGGCAATAGCCGCAGCTTCGGGCGAATTTGTCGTAGATTTTGAAGGGAATATTCATTTTAAATTCAGTTCGCTTCGTGTCATTACATGGCCTGAAAAATCACGAGACCGTGAAACTGAAACGCTAAGGCCACTGTCAGGATGCGCAGTGCCCGACACTACAACTTTCCGATTTCGATAGAGATGAATAGCTGGTTATTGAATAAGCTGTGGTGATAGAATTGAACATATGTAAGTAGACAGTGTATTTACTTAACCCTAACAATTCAGTGACTGATTAGACTATGTGCCTTCATAGATTATGTTAACATTTGACCGATATTCTTTCTACTGTCAGTATCTCAATACTATTTATCACCTATTATTGAATATAGTAATGTTTATTAGAATTTATAGACCTATACCAGCCATGTGTAATAAATCGCATTTATGATAACTTAGAAGTCTTTTTCTATCGACCAACACCGCAGATAAACAATTTCTTAATAAAAAGGTGAAGCGAATCCACAACAAACTAATTAACTTGTCGCCGGCCTAAAAAAAAGCTACTTATAGGTCCAATTTTTGTAAACGCTCCTAAAAATAAATAGCATCTCGGCCAAATCAAAAGGCAGGTCACGACACAGCATTCACAGAAATACACAACATAGCAGCGATAATAAGACAACAGGTATTAGCAACAATTTAGGCCGATATCAACAAAAATTCATTATTATAATTACACGCCGAGCAGTATATTGGAAAATAATGACTGACTAAACCAAACTGCATTACGATAAAGTCATACACACTGGTAAAACTGTACCACACAACAGACTAGATTCCACGATACTGGATAAAAAGGACAAGATTAGATATTTAATAGACGTAGCGATACCAATAGACAATCATGTCAGCAAAAAATACAATGGCAATAGAAGTAAAAAAGATCTGAAAACAAAAAGTAATGCAAATGATGTCATTTATAATATTCACAACAGGCATCACATATGAAACAACCTTCACCCAACAGTTGAAACCACTTCAACTAGATACAGAGGTTCATTATCATATAAAGAAAGCCATAATGCTGAAGGCATGCAACATAGTCCAAACTTGTCTAAAGCAATAGGCGCATAGCCAAATTTGGTGGTACGCACCCGTTTGCTTAGGGTGAAATCGGTAAAACCCGTGATAAATTAATGATAATAATAATAATCCAAACCTACCTGAAATGAAGCATAATATGACAAATTATAGAAATATTAATTGTTCCATTAATCCATTGATATAATTTTACGGTCCTATTTTGATCCTTAAAGTATTGGGTGGATGCACGTATATTAGGTATAAACTGCCTCAATTGCTATGCAAAGATATATTTTACTTCTGAAACTATCGTGTCCACTTTGTATACAAATAAGTGGCTTTGCACCTAGTCTGTGCGGTATAACTAAGGCTGCGTGCTCCCAAGCATTTCTGAATAGATTACAGGTTGGTGAAATGGAACACATATAGTTAATATGACCTAGGGTCTGAGAAATTTTCTGAACACATGTTCGCATCACTTTCCATGGCCCTTATCATTGTTGATGAAGAGGTTCAGATGCAGTCATCGCTTGAAGATTAGCTTCAGATTATAACCTATAAGTGTTACGTTGAAATCATTTCCAATCGATTTAATTGTCACATTTCTTTTATAAAGTATGATGTTTTTCGCATCCTGCAATCTCTGATATAAAAAAAAATATTATATCCAGGAATCGCCATGCCGATAGAAATTTTTAATGTTGATCATAAGAGAAATGTATGTTTCGCGATATCAGTTAAAATGTACTTTCTGGAAGGCGGACGATGAACTTAGTTCTCACCCTATGAGTTTTTATTTGAAAACATTTTACTTTAGCAATTTTGACGTCTAATTTACAAAAATGGCTAGTTTTACCGCTTACCTTACGATATGTACTGGCTTCCCACTTTAATGTTATATATAATGTTACCATGAATAAAATGGTCATGACCAACGTGGCAATCCATACTGACTCAGATAGTGTCAGAACATAAATATTTTTGACGTAACTGAGAGAAGGTTTTTTAAGAAAGAACATTACACCCCAAAAGTCTATTGGTGATAGAGGTTGGAATAAATGAACTCTTTCAGGATTCAGGAATACTGTTGCTGAAACACAACATAAATTTTTAAAATAATTCTACTTCAATATGCGCAATAAGTAAATTGTAAAATTGTGGTAATTAATAAGTGATTGATCTAGATTGGTGGGTAGCTTAATATTTTTTACAGATTAGTTATGGAACAGAAATATTAGAGAGACTTGATGATAAAAAGTTATGTGTGCGATAGTTAACATTAACGCTGCGAAAATAACATATCCGACCATATAATGCTTACAATTTAACGTTCTAGGCTTTAAAAAAAATGACTAATTTAACAACGAAATTTAACTTTTTTTATGGAAGTGGCACACACACTAAAGAGAGATCCTATGGCATGCGACGAGCTGTGTGTGTGCCAAGATGTTGACTGACACAGTTCTTAAATAGCTGTAGGTAGTAATTAGAGGGAAGCAGATGTCCTGGGAGTGAGTTCCACAGTGATGCAGGCCTCCAGACAAAGGAGTCCCTGTAAAGCGATGTTCTAGGTGTTTCCAGTTGTACGATGAACGGGGCTTGATGAGCCGAGCCAAATCCTGGGATCTTCTGCCGCGAAAGTAACTGTAAAACAGGGAGATCTCAGCCACATATCTGCGGTGTTCCAGACTATCCAGATCCCGGATCAACTTCCGGTCGCCGACGAGACGCACACCTCTCTTATAAATGGAATCCAGCAGCTTTAAAGCCGATTCATACTATAAGCCAAGTCACGGTTCGGTCACAGTTCGATCAAAATATCGTTGGAAAGAAATACCGCGGTTACCTGATTGGCCCGTGATCTGGCCTTCCCGTGCATGGTGAATAGTGTAATTTATTATACAAGCCATAATATTTGATTTGACTGCGTTTTGATGCTTTGTGGGTGGTCATTTGTTCCATACTTAGCTGTAAATCCGGCATGTTCAGGAGGCTGATAGAAGTCTAATTTTGATGTTAGCCTTTCAGCGATTACTTTCATAAACAGTTTGTACAGGTGGGAAAACAGGCTAATCGGTTTATAGTTGCTCAACTGAGTCATATCCCCTTTTTTCTGCATTATTATTATTACTGCTTTGTCCGATTTGGACGATGTTGCTCCATTTAAGAGACACGCGTTAAACAACAGAGCCAGAACCTTTAGTAACGTATGCCCGCTGCCTTCTGGAATCTGGAAATGGTTAGAGGGTGGCCTTGAAAGGCCGCAGCACTTAGGTCCATTGGACCCCCTGTGCGTCCTCCTTAGGGCAACCAATCCATCTAGGCCATCGTCCAGCCTAGTGTTGTTAAAATGGCGGCGATGTTGCCCGAGGAGGCTGTTATAACAAAAGCCATGGTTGGCCATCATTCTTCCAAAATGGATTCCCTTAGTTCCGAAACAGCCTCGCAATCGCAGAGCAGATGCTCTACTGTTTCGTCCTCCTGTTCACAGCCTCTACATATAGGTGTCTCGCATAATCTCATGGTGTGGAGATGTTTCCTTAGCTGGCAGTGTCCAGTCAGAATCCCTACCATGAGTCGTAGAGTCTTCCTTGAAATATCCAGGTATGCTTTTGCTGCAGACTCATTAGGGTAGCTTAAAAGCTCCCTGGCCAGTCGACAGTTAGTTGTTTCGTCTCATCTTGCCCTAAAGTCTTCATGGGTGATCTTTCCTAGCATATGTATCGTCGTCGCAACAGGTAGGTTTGAAGGGCCGGCTCCCATAATGTTTGAACCGGCTGTCTTTCTAGCCAATTTGTCCGCTGATTTGTTACCTTCGCACTGTGCATGTCCTTTAACCCAGCACACAGAAATTCTGTTTTTGCGGGCGGCATCATCCAGTGAATTATGGCGTTTTAGTACTGATCTGGCTGTAAGTTTATAACTTTTCAAGGCCAATAGTGCTTGTCTACTATCCATGTAGATTTTAATAGTCTTGCTCTCAGTGTTCCTGCGAACAATCTCTTTTGCGGCTATGGACTGAACTAGACTTGCGCGTTCCTCCATAGACCATTTGAGTTCAATTCACAAGCTTCGGGAGTAAATTCCACGGCCTGCTCCTTCCTGGGGTTTTGAGCCATCCACGAAAATGTTAACCGCACCTTCGGTTATAGGCTCAATTGGTTTTATTTGTACGTCATATAGTCTGTCGAAGACAAACTTGGGAGGTATGCTATCTGCACTGGCCTGCAGTAGTGGCAGTCTTCCGACTGCCCCTTCCCACAGGTGGCGTCTAGCCTCTTCACATTCTATGTTGGGTTGTCCTGCGACACCGTTCATAAGAGATGTATGCCTTCTTTAGTCTTGATTCTAAGTGAAGATTCCAGGTTAATTTAGCATCGAAGGTGATCCAAAGGTAAGTTACCTCAGATGCAAAATTTAGTTGGGTGTTTAGGAGGGTCGAAGGTCGTAGTGGCTCAATCCTCCTTTTTCTGGTGAAGAGCACCATCTCCGTCTTCCTGGGGTTTACAGACAGGGCGTGCTCCCTGTACTTTTCGACTAAGCGAAGGGCACTCTGCATTCGATTGCACAGAACTCCTTCGCACTTTCCGTTGAGCAGTATCGTAAGGTCGTCTGCATCTGCATGGTGTAGAATCCATCTGAGTTGAGGCTATGCAAGAGGCTATTGAGAACAAGGTTCCATAGCAGTTTCGAAAGAACGCCTCCCTACGGGCAGCCTCCGACAACGATGCCTCTCACTACAGTGTCTTCCACCTTTATTTGCACGCGTCTCTTTGAGAGCATGTTGAAAATCCAGCCACTGACAGCAGGAGGGACGCCTCTGTTTGTTTAGGCAGCATTGATTTTTCCAAAGGTGATTTCATCAAACGCTCCTTCGATATCAATAAATACACCTAAGGTGGACTCATTATTGTCCAGCGATTTCTCTATTCGGCTCACTGCTGAATGCAAGGCCGTATCGGTCGATCTTCCCGTAGTATACACATGTTGGTTGGGTTGCAGCGGTCGGTTGACCAGTACGTAGTCCCTCAAATATCGCTCACACAGCCTCTCTGCTGCCTTAATTGCGTCAATAGCAATTTGGTCATCCCCAGCTGCATTATTGTTCTTAATCTTATGCAGTGATTTTCAGATTTCCGCTGTTGTTATCTCTGGAATGTCCTCTGACCATATATTTTCCACTTTCCTAATCGTAATAACGTCGTTTTTGTTCTCTTCTCTGTACAGCTCTGTAAAATCTTGATAATATCATCCTTATTTGATGTTATTTGTCCTTGATGGTCTGCATGTTTGGATACATTTTTCTTACCGTAGCGAGGCTTCTTCTTAGCACCCTTAAACTTTTGTTTTCTTCAATAACAGTCGTTACTTGATTGGTGTTATATTGCCTTACGTCTCTTCTTATCGCCTTGCTGATATCTCTATTTAACTGTCCTAGTTCGTCTCTGTTTGTGTCGTTCTTGTTCTTCAGCTCTCTTCGGTTCTCCATAAGGTTCTTTGTGTCTGTGCTGATTTTATGTTTCTTCCTCTGCCCTTCGTTCTATACTTTTCCTACGTCCATTTCCTCCAAGTCTGTTCCTTCAAGACTATTTCGAACTCCTCATAGACCTTGGTATTTTCTATAGGAGTCCATCCTATTTGATGTTTTTTTTGTATCATTTTAGTTCTTTCTTTCTTAAGATTTATTATGACCTTAGCTCTGACTAGTCTATGCAACACAGATACATGAGCAATATTCTAAGCACGGTCTTATCTATACTTTGTAGAGCAAGAGCAGCTGCTGCGGTGTATACAGTTTTTTATTGCGAAATAGATCACTAAGCTTCTGCGAGGCATATTTTGCGATGTTGGCGACGTGATCATGCCAGGACATATTGCTGTCGACCAAGACACCCAGGAGTCCGATTGCCATAATGATGTCAGGGCCCGCCGCATTGGCTTTGGCTTTCTTGGTAATATTCAATTAAAGACTTAGACATATTCTTCTTTATCCTTGCTGCCTCTAACAGTAATTTAATTTCTAATAAGTGTGATTATTTTTACAGACCAGTTCTCATAGCTGACATACAACTTCGTCTCAATTTTAAAAATTTTACCTGCATGACGATTAATAACATCTTAAATTTAATAATTTATTGCATAAATAATAATTATTAGTAAAGACCGGATCATATGCAACCAAAGACCTTAAGAATATGCGCATATATATGTAACTTTTTTTTATTTATGCAGGTTGTATGCAAAAAAATACATACATATGCAGTAACAACACAACTAAATTTTGATTTTCTAAATTTGAAAAATTATGACACGCATCATTTATTACGTGTACTTCAAGATCTTATATTAAAAAATTGTGGCGTCAATCACTGTTCGGCTATTTAACGCGCATTCGGGTATTTTTTTGTTATTTAGCGTTTTTCTCGAAAACGATTCCGAGTGGAAATTTGAGATTTGGCCCGTTAGTAAGCAACACATGGGGTGGCATCGACGGTCAATTGTTTTCGTTTCCGTGTTATTATGTCAAATGTACAATTTTTCAAATTTTTGCATTGATACACGATAAAACTGTCAAAAAAATTAATTAATATTTGTAACATTTTATGGACATATTTTAAATAAATTTACATATTAGGACTGTGTCACGGGGCGATTTTGGTATATCGAAGCGTAAATAACATTAGAACTCATCGCCGTCCCTATAGTTTCAAGCGCAATTATATTTATTAGCGTAAAACCCTCGTAGGTTTCGTCCGGTTTTCGTATCGTTCCGACGAGAGCTCTGGGCGAAGCAGTTAAGTGTAAAATTTGCGTCGCTAGACAAATTTCAATTTTTGACAGATTGAATTTGGCGCGTAAGAACCCCGAGAGTTTCTAGTGTTTCTGGTTCCGAAATGCTATGTTACCGTGTATGTTACCGTATGTCGCCGAGATTTTTTGACGCCGCGGGCAAATGATGGGCGGTAACTTTAGCGCATACTGTTTTTGGATTGGGTTTAATGACAATGCTCTTTTGGCTACTCCGAGCAGTTTTTTTTTTTGATAGATGCCGATACATCGAAATCCCAGATTTCCATTGTCTAAACCACTTGGATGAATTATTGAGAGGAACATGTGACTTGTCAAGCCATGCATTCATTGGTGGAGCGAGATTTTCGAAGTGGGGGGTCTCGTAGGCCTGCTCCTTGAGTTTCCGATTTACTGGCGTGACTCTACGTCGATCTGGCTTTTGAGTCAGCAGTTTTGGTACCAGTTGAAATCAATTTTGATTTTACCTTTCGTGGGATTCTCCAACCGGGCCATTTTTATAGTTTCATTCCATATCTGTGCCATATCTTTTATTAAGTGTTGGTGTCTGAAACTGCCCTTTGTGGAATTTGGATGCTGCACTGTAAGGCTATCTAGCGATAAGCAATCCGCTATTCCCTACACAGGGTCTACTTCTACCGTCGGGTTTATTGCTATCAACGGATGTTGCTATCGTCGAGTATCGCTAACGACAGGGTTTTCCTTGGCTACGCCTATCTAGCCGAACTACCTATTGAGTCTTGCTATTGAGTCAGCTAGTCATCAAACGAGTGAGATCTTTCTATTTTTTATATATATTTTGTGACAATTGCGGGTAATTAACCTACGAACCATAAATACTTTTTTTGCTTTGTTTTCGAACAAAAATTAACTTTTTCTCCTTAACTAAGGTAACATTTATTTTATTCTTATTTCTTTTAATTGAACCTTAAATATTGGGCCAATTTTGTCTAGCCTAAGACGCCTGATTTTATTTGATTGAATTCGAAAATCTAGTTAAATTCGTTTAATCTAGAACCAATCCGATTTTGAATTGAATTTTGAACTTTTAATTGACTGACGCAATAACGTTATAAGTCGAACTATTTTTTATTATTATTATTCTCAATTTTTTCACGGTTTCTGGCTTACGTTAGATACCTGTAGATCAGATAAATACTATTGTTGTTAAGGCCTAGTAGACTTTGCGTTATTCTTTAATTTTTATTATTACCTCTGATATCTTTTTTTTTCTCAAACAAACTGTTCATTATCTTTGTCCTACCGGTAACTTGACCGGGAAGTACTTACGCTTAAGTTTAACATATCTCAAATTCTATAATTATTGATTGGTTGCTGCAATAATGCCAGGCCGGACTAATTATTTTCATTTCGCGGCTGTATCATGACTACCCAAATATACATTGTTAGTTAGTAATACGGCTTTGTGGCAAATTTTCTCATCTCTTTTTTTTTTTCTTCTGCTAAATAACCAAGTAAAGTTAGTCGTTATTGACGGGCATAAGCCGAGTGTACCGGGTTACCACGATTGTTAGTATTTACGTTTATATTTTACATGCAGTTAAGTCCTACGGACATTTCAACTCAATAGTGTTTTCATCTTAGCCAACGATTACTTCTGTTTTTTTTTGAAAATAAACCGATTCTTTGTTTGTCTATCTACCTGTTTTATTATTTAGTATAAGTGTGTCCAGAGTAGAAAGTCGCAACAAGTGGTAAGTATCTGATTTTTTTTATTAGTTGCGCTCAATAATTAAAACGTTCTGGATTTACTTTTGATTAATATTTGAGTATTCGTTTATCACTGACTTGTTTTTTTTTTCATTAATATTTGAGTATTTGCTTATTACTGACTTTGATTTTTGATTAATTTTTGAGTATTTATTTTTCTATTGTTAATACTGATAAATTTCTGGCATTTATATCTGATCTAATTTTCTAACTTGTTTTGGTTGTTTTATTGATCGAGTTTCTTGATATAAAAAATAATAAATTTTTGGTTAACTTCTTATTTTTTTTTATCGCGAAGCTTAAGCTAAAACGAGTTCCATATTTCAACTTTAGGGTATTTCTTGCTTATGCCGTTTACAAGTTTGTGGCGCCTTATAAATAAACTCACCCCTACTCTCTGACATTTGACCTAGAGCCTAATTTGTACGCTCAGTCGACAACTCGTTCTAGCCTACGTATCGACACAAGTCAATTCATTCAGTTTTAATTTTAAATTCTCCAAACTTAAAATTTCTCTTTTAATTGGAGATTATTCACTCTCGGTTC
This sequence comes from Pissodes strobi, assembly GCA_016904865.1. Taxonomy (NCBI): domain Eukaryota; kingdom Metazoa; phylum Arthropoda; class Insecta; order Coleoptera; family Curculionidae; genus Pissodes; species Pissodes strobi. The sequence continues at coordinate 75,311 of MU184304.1, read as the reverse complement.
CTTCTAAGCTGGAGTGAAGGTTTTGCGCCTATTAGAAGAAAAGAAAAAGCGTAGCAACTGGAGCTTCATTGACATCTTGGAAAATACCATACGACGATAAGTCCAGTTTTCGAAGTGAGTATTGGCTATTGTAATTTTAACCTCACCGAGTTTCTTTTTAACAATCGCGTAGTCTGTGAGGTGCTGGTGCGGGATGTAACGTACTGCCAAGTTCCTTTGTATTTGTTTCTTTGTCTAAATACAGTGTTCGTTATAACTAGGTTATACAGCTTGCCGTTAGAATTAGCGTTTTCCAGTCCGTTCCTGCATCAGGCGAGCTAATGTTGCCTGCCTAACTGTGCGTTGAAGTCTCCAAGTGGAATTAAGCGGCGGCATTTGGAATTTGACTAAGCGTGATTTCACGTTGTTCATAGAAAGCGTCTTTGAGTTCCTGGTCTGAGTCAAAGGTTGGTGCGTATGTGCATATTACTGTGGCGAAGGTCTTGTCGGGCCGCTGATACCTAAGAGACATTAGGCGTTCTGAGATTCCTTGTGGTAGCCCGTGAAGCATCGAGGCCTGCTCATCCCCCCTTTTTTTGGAGAGGTTTAGGAAATCTGCTCTTCAGACACGCCAGGCCTCGGTGTTTTGTCGCCTGGGGTAGTGTGGGGTTAACTTTCAACTCCGGAATAGCCGACCCACTAAAACCCTTTCCTCTATACAGGCTCTGGAACTGCCTACACAGCATTACTTCAGAGCTTTTTTCTTTCCAATTATTTTCCTATTTATTAGCACTTTACATTTTTTTCTTATATTTTCTCTAGGTATTGTCTATTGTCCTAATATGTTTTTAATCTCCTGTTCCTTGTTGATTTTGTCTTTCATAATTTTTTCTAGCATTTTGGTTATTGATGTGAAGTGATTTTCGGTAAGTAGAATTAGGTTTCCTACATTTTATTTAGTAATTCTCTCTCCAATCTCATTTTCGGCCTCCTCTCTATATAAGTTAAGTTGCTGACACTGGAAAAGCGTGTGCTCAGGATCGTCCACTTCTCCACAGAACCCGCAATTATCAATATGATTTTTTTTTATTTTTTTTAGGTAAGTGGAGAAAACCCCATGACCCGTTATATCTTGTGATGTGTGATGATTTATATCTCCCCACTTACGGTTATACCATTCCGCTATATTTGGGATAAACACTTTTGCCCATCCCTCGTAACTATCCCACTTTATCTGCCACTCTCTGAACAAGGTTTCTTTTGCCTCACCGCGCGAATTTTTACCATCTCGGTATATCTGGATCCTCTCGTTTTTGGCATTATTCTTTTCAGTATATTTGTCATTTTTGTAATTTTTTCACAACATTTTCTTATATGGGTTGTCATTTTTGCATCTTTGTCCATGTAAATTCCTAGATATTTAGCCATTTCCCTGCTTTCAATAATTATGGTCTGATCAACATTGATCTGCATTTCCTTAATCTTTCGTCTGCCCGCCAGCACAATTAACTCAGTCTTTTGACAAGCCACTTCTAGACTCATACTTGTTAGTTTTTGTCTAATTTCTTTTGTGACATTTTCCGTTACGAGTTCTAACAGTGATTTCTTTTTTGCGGTGATAACAATAGCTGGACCGTCAGCGTACGCAACCAGAGTGATATTACTGTCTTCTCGAGGGAAATTCAGGACTTCATCGTAGAACAGGTCCCAGAGCGTAGGGCCCAAGATTGACCCTTGAGGGACTCCCGCCGTCACCTCGCTGCAGTTCTCGGATTGATCTATTATCAAACGGTTACTCCCCCTCTTTTAGGCTCTCAATAATGCCTCCCCAGGGGGCTGATTCAAATGCGTTTTTTATATCCAGGAGAACCATGGCACAGAATTCTCTATTTTGATACGCTTTCCTTTTTATATTCTCGGTCACTTGTTTAACTTTAATTATAGCGTTAATGGTTGATCTTCCCCTTCTGAAGCCGTACTGGTTTTCGTGGATCAGCTTTTTCTCATCTATTTCAGCTTCCAGCCTCTCCCTTATTAAGATCTCAAACAGTTTACCCGCCGTATCAATCAGGGACACAGGCCTGTATGAGATTGGATCTTCTGGAGATTTCTTGGGTTTTTCAATTAAGATGACCCGGGCCTTTTTCCATATGCTTGGAAAGTTTCCCCTGGTAAAACACTTATTAAAGGTATCAAGAAAAGCTTTTGGGCTCTTCTCCGCACACAACTTCAAAACTTCTGGAAGAATTCCATCGGGGCCAGGCGTTTTTTTGTTTTTCATGCAGCTTGTTGCTTCGCGTAGTTCAGCTTCAGGAAACAGTGGTATTCGTCTTTGGTCCAAGATTGTAGGTGTCCAGGTAATTGTCTCATGTGCCGGGAATAAAAGGCTAATTTGTTTCTAAATTTCTTCATTTGTTGGAACTGTTCTTTTTTTAAGCTTTAGTCTATTTATCACAATTTTGTATGCCTTTCCCCAGATGTCATTATTTAGTTCTTCACATAGATTACTCCAGTGGGTTTTTTTGCTTATCTCGATTTGTTTTTTTAGGTTTTTTTTTCGCATTTTTGTATATTAAGTTTTGCTCTTCACACTCTTCTCTCGCTTTCATCCTTGAAACTTTGCGTCTTTCTATAATGCAGATCTTTCTTTTCTCCGCGATTGCTTGATTCCATCAATATACAGGTTGTCTGCTATTTTTTAATTGTTTGGCTCTTGGAAGATGTGTATTACAGAGCTCTGTTATTTTGTTTATTAGGTCCTCAGGGGAAGTAACTTCATCTAGAAATGCTTCCAGCATGTTTTTTCTTAAATTTTCCAGAGTGATAGGGTTTAGATTCCATCTTCGCCCGTTGTGTGTGGGGTCCCTTGTCCATTTTCGCTTCCTTTCTTTGGACAGGGATCTACAAGTGTCTCAAAGTATATGGTGTGGTGATCACTGAAATTTTCCTCACCAACTAGCACCTTCCAATTATTGATATATTTGCATAGTGCTCATCCCTAGGCGAAGCTCATTCCATAAATCCTCCTGGATCCTGCAGCAAGACCCTTTCGGAAAAATGTGTAGCCCTCATTTGCAAGGCTACCCTCATCTAAGAATCTTGCCTCGTTCAGCACAGCGATGTCGATTGAGTTTATGGCTGATCGTAGCCGTTATTCGTTCCGCGTGGTTTGAAGTATAGGTATCATGAATAGTTCGAATGTTCCAAGCTGCAAAGTTAAAAGATGTTTTATGACTCTATGGCTTGTTCGAGCAGAGATCCTCACTGGATATCCGACTGGTAGGGTATTTTACCTCCGGACGTTTTTGTTCTACTAAAACAATCCATCTTGAGTAGTAGCTGCGTGTGTGTGTATAGCCAAGTGTAGCACACTCATCCTTCAACTTTGCCCACAACCGCGACGCTTTGTGTATCCTCATGGCAAACAGATTCGGCCTCGTGTCAGGCCTAGGTAGCCGATAAGAGTGAGATTTCCCATACACTCTTCGTGTGCTGTTGGGGTTGCTTACGGCAAAACATAAGGTTATGCCACTTATATTCGATCACCAGAGCATCGTCAGTAGAAACAGGTTGCACCACGTGCGGTGAGGTTGACTTTTGGGTAGTAGAGGCTGTATATTTGCATTTTTACCCCTTACACCCCATGCAAGATTTGATGGACTGAATTATATGATTAAATAGCAAGAGAAATAAACTAGGCGTGTTGGTTTTGTCGATGTTATCAATTTTCATCTTAAAAATTACTTTGCCCCTTACCACACGAAGTTACAATTTACCTTTTGCATTTTCTTATTATTTATATGATATAGTTACTTTAATATTGAGGTAACCTGCCTATTTAAAATAATATTTCATTAGACCTGATACATTCAGTTTTGAGACACCCTATATACGCATATAAAGAAAGAAAAAGAGAAAAACAAGTCATAAATTGAAGTCGGGTTTTGCGAGGTTTTTTTCGAGGAGATTCGAAAGATATCGCTCGAGAACAGAAATAGATAGTCTGAACTCGTCGCAGTGAACAGTTTATTTTGTGAATGGTTTTCCTTTTTTCGTGTATTGCAGGTCAGTAAAACGAAATTTATAATATTGTTATTATCATAATTTGCACAAGTATTTCTTTTATTCTCATGGATAACTCATATTTTATGGCATAACATGTGTATATATTTAATGAAATCGTTTTATGCTGTGAACAACAATGGTTTTAGTATGACTGTGGTTGCAAGTAAGAGCTTTTGTGAAATTACTAACATTTTCCTACCCTGAAGGGTGAAATTCCTAGCTATAAATGAAATGATCATTCTAGAAATATTGGCTCTAATTTCAACTTTAGCTGAGTAGCCTCCGTATTCCAGGACCTCAGTACCTTCCAGCGGCGTCTGGCTAACACCCCTTTTCGATAGTGTAGTGGTTATCACATCCGCCTGACATACGCAGAAAACTCGGATTCGATTACCGACAGGAGAGCTATCTTTTCTTAATATACTATTACGAGTGTGGAACTACGAATTGTGGTACAACTTTACTTATCTCTTTCAACTATGTTGAACAGGTCCGGGTAGGTTATACTACAATATGAGATTTGTTTTTATTTCAAGTGCATGAGAAATTAACTTACAAGTAGTTTTATTTGCCACTGTCATTTTAAAAGAACATAACTCTTTTTGATATTTACAGACTAAGCATTATATGGATATACATGTATTCCAAACATATGTAACCAAAATTTGTTTTGTGAAATTTGATAGTCCCTATTTTGGCATTTCAGGATATTTGGCTTTTAAAAGGACAGCGTGTCTGGGTTAATGGGTTAATCAAGTTTATATTTTGTAATATAACTTAACTCACATGCTAAATCAATCTTATTGTGATATAAATCCCCAACCATTCCATCCAGAGTAACCTCTCCGCTTGACTTGTTAAATCTAACATATCCGTGGGTATCATAGATAGTCATCTCCATTGTTGCATTAACACTCTGAAGTAGGCTATATAAAATAGGCACATCCTGTTGAAAAAATGAGTCTGGCGTTTCCCTGAAATTGCAATATGGCGTATCATATATTCGTCAGTTTCATTATTCTTCAATTGATTTGTAAATATAAAAGCTTTATAGAATTTCGAGGTCAATTAATATATTTATCAATTCGACCGAAAGTCACGCTATTTGTTAAATGTAACCCAAAAGTGTTTCTTCAACGATTTTATAATTCAGAACTGCTTTCTTTAGAAAGAAGGAATAATGTTGTGAAACGAGTCACAACAGGCGATACAATATTTTATAACCGAACCCTTCGAACATGTGTCCGGACATGCAAACATGAAGCTGAGAGATCGTCTGGCGGAACGGGCATCACCAAGAGTAAAAAGCGCCAAGCTAGTAAGCTCAGATGGAGCACACGCTAGCTCTGAACAAGCTCTGGAGGGGTCGACGTGGAAACAGAACTCCGGTTCAAAACAAGTATCGGAATTCTCAGTGGGATGATGAGCTGAAGGCGCCCGAACGCACGAAGCTTTAAGTGATGGTGGGAGCACCCAAATTAAAGCGCTAACTGGATACTAAATATTTGCGTAGGACAAACACCACCTTTATTTAGAGCCCTCTCAATGGAGGTGAAACACTGAACTCAAATCAAAAGTAAACAAAGTAGCAGAACGGCAGAGTAATCGTAACTGCGAAATCAAGCTTCGCTAGTTATTACGTGGGACATGTGTTTAGAGGTACATGCAAACCGAAAGGAGACGTTCTTATAGTCGCCATAAAAAGAAAGTTCACGCAATAGTACCCGCAGGCTTACTACTATCTACGACCAATTGCGTGTGATTCGTTGCTCGCCTTACACTCCGTCGAGGTAGTCCTGAGATTTCCGGGAGGGGTTAACGCGGCTCACAGACGACCGATGACGGGCAGAAACTTACCAGCAGCGAGACTCGAAGAGCTAGGCCAGCTGAACCACACCTACTTGACGTTGCCGGACTCTGCCTATTGCCCGGTATAAAGATCAGCCAATCGCCTCCGCACCCCAACTTTTTCCTTGTACTCGGTGCAAATACTGGGTCAGGATATATTGTTCGGCGAAAAGCTTCACTCAACCAAGAATTTTCAGCAGCCCGGAGCCGTAATGCCAAGGTTTGTGTTAAATGCTCTGTCCACAGGGTTATCCCCGTAAGTGAAAAGTGTATTCTTTAAAAAAGGGCCCTCAACGCGTGCCTTTCTATGTTTGTTTTTTAATCTTTATTAAAACTCTAAAGACAAAAATTGTTTACCAGGTCTACATAGATAGTTACTATCATTATCGCCGTATGTATTGACGGCTGCAAGTGATTCACTGAGCGTGATTTTGACCCCAGCTCGTAAAGCGGGCTGTATTACGCACTGCAACCACCACGACCACGATGTTCCTAAGATGTTAATAGTGTGATATTCCGTTTTGGTCGCTAACTAGTAGTGAATTTCTAGTACGCCATTGGTACTATTTCAGGTTTACGTTTTAGTTCGACATTTAGATCTAAGATTTAATTCAAACTCGTATCTATCTTTTTATGCTTTGTTGGTTGCGCGGTGTGAGAATCTTGGGCGTCGTTTTCATTTTGCAAGCGCGAGACGACTTCCTCGTTCTCGGTCTGAGACGAGACTCTTTTCTAGTGAAGCTTCCCGGTTGACTTGTCGATTTATTAAAATCTGGTTTAATCCCAGACGCCTTAGTTGGATTTTTTTGACAAACGTAGAAATTTCCACATCGGCCATTACGTTTTTCTTTCGTTAGTTGCAGTACTGTAAATGCAGGAATAACACCCGGCGACGATTTTGGGAATTGGCTTTATCTAGTGTCGGCCGCCATTGTGTTACTTGGCGTTTTGTGTCGCGACGTTTGGCCCTCTTGTGAAGAGGTAAGTTTTCTTTATTAATTGCGGATGTTGTACGTCCCTCGTGTCTTGATTAATAGCATTTGTGTAATATTTCGATTCTTATTTATATCGAACTAGATTTATTAGCTTAATTGATCGGCGTGACGTCATGCTAATTAGAGATTAATTAATGCTTATAGGCTTTTATATTCGGTTGGCGTAGATTTTATTTGTTTTCTGGGTTTGCAAATTGTTTCTATTAATCGTTTTCATTCATATCGAAATCGATTTATTAGCTTAATAAATCGGCATGACGTCAAATTAATTAAAGCTTTTGGGCTTCATATTTAAATGGAATAGTCATTATTATTTTATTCACTGGTTCTTGCGATTAGCCTAATTAATCGTTTTTATTTTATTTCCGACGAAATGTAATGTAGATTTTCGATAATTCAGTAGTTTAATTCATTTGACCTTTCTGTAGCGGTTTAGCAGCGAGTGTAAAATTTAATCATTGATTTCTATGTTGCTTTATCAAAGGCATCTATTTTCTACAGCCATAAGTTGCAATTAATGCTAAAACTGCCAAAACCGTTCAATTATAACCATTATTACGGCTATAATTGCAGCTTGGTAACTCATTTTGGCAAAATTAATCTTGAATAAATGAGGGAATGTTTTTAAAATACGGTCGGGAGATCCTTTGTCTGGGACCAATTTGTGCCCACTCACGCATCAATTAAGGTAGGCAGTCCAGCCTCTTCTGCGAAGACAGACAGTCTTCTTGGCTGTCCCCGGGTTCAGCGCGCAGCCCCCGAGGTGCACCCCTCTAATCCTCACCAATGCTGTACAGTTGGCAAGGACATGAGTGGACGGATTGCTCGTCATCCTGAATCAAGTCTTATTTCCCCTCAAGACGCCACCTGACTTCTATGGACTTGTAAAGGAGCCTTAGGAGTCAGTGGCCTCGGCAGTTTTGCTAGAGCCTTGGCCGACGTCTTCGGGTGTTTTATCGTGTACGCTGGCCCTTGCTTCGTTTGAACCTTTAGTGGAGCCCTGAGAGCTCTTTAGCAAGGCACCAATGCCAGAGCCTTGATCGCCAGCATCGATGGAGGGAGTGGTGCTTCAATGGCCACTATAGTTTTATCCATCTTTTTCTTAATCTTGCGCTGAACCACTGGAAGTTTCTCAGCGTTAGCACCAACTTCATCACAATCGAAGTCCTCGATCGTTTCTCAAGTTGTAAAGGAGTTGCCGAGTAGATTTTCGCTGGGTAAGTTTGTTTTCATGGTTATTTGATTAATTTGTACTATTCAAGGACTTTGATGAGGCACGATTCTTTAAGAGAGTTCATGAAACTCAAGAAAACTTAAAAGAGAACATCTGTATTACAACAATAACATTTCGAAACGCTAATTCAACCAAAGGAGATCAAGGACAAAGCGTCTAAAAAGTTGGCTGATAAAATTCAGGTGCCCCAAGAATCGGTATGAAATGCATTGCAATTAGAATTTACTCCACCCATACAAGGTATATTTTACAAAATTAATTAACTACGGGACCATACAAGTGCAAATGCCAATCAAAGCTAGCATTTTATTTAATTTTCGAAAGAAAATTGGAGTTCAAGCTCCTTAAACCCACTTAATATTAAATATTTACTTTTGTTTACGGCAGTCACATATTATGTGTCTCCCTTCTCCCTTTTACGGAGTGACTAAACCAAAGGAATATTGACAAAATAGTAGACCGAACGAGAACAACGACGCAAGAATGTAAATTATTGGTTTTACCCGGAATTAATTGAAAAAAAATATTAATATACTATGTACTGTGACCAATATCATGATACTATTCTTATGTGTGCCATATTTTTAAATATAATCAATTATAAACAACTCTTATATCGAAACATTTTTAACTCATCTTTGAAAAAGTGGTGAACAAAAATTAATCTAAAATTTAAATAGCACAATAGAAAGTGAAATTAAATTTCCCTTTCTATTTAACTTTAATTATTAATGATCACGTATATGATAATTTTTTGACCGATACACCTGACATGCTTATAAAATTGTACTCATGTATTTCTATTAGCTGTTCTCTTGAAAGTATTGTTTCTATATTTATCTTGTTAGTTTAAATCACAACTATATCGTTTTAGATGTATATTTTGCATCACTGTGTATTTTACGATAAAATCTCAAGTATTTAACACTTGTGAGATCATTTTAAAAAAATCTGGTTTGTTCGTGTTTCTATCTGTATCAACGGGGATTTTTTATACTCTTAACCCTTATTGCCTATACACTTACGGGATATCATCAAAATTGGCATTAAGAACATTTTTATCTTTAAAAATTACTGTCCCAAATTTAATTGGATACTTTTGAAAGTTTCTTCTACGGTCAGCTAACGATACACTACTCAGTACTTTCTTTACTCCATCTTGCATAGTCCAAACACCATGATTTTCCTTTACTAAAATTAAAAATTTATGTTATTTTGGCTTAAAAAAACCTCTATATCTTATTTCGCTAGTGTTGTGATACATATAGAAGTAAAAAAATCGATACCAATGTAACTGTAGTATTGCTTTCTCATATTAAGTTCTACAGAAAACTACAATCGTTAAAGTGTTATAATAACTGATTTGATTTTGCTTAAATAATTCCATTACTTTTATTAAGTTAGATGTGAGTTAACAACAAAAATAATTTAAATATATTAATACAATATACATTATGTTACAAAATTATATAAAATATATATAATGCAATAAAGTACAAACATTGTATAAAAAACGTCAGATTCATGATCCCGGTGGCCCCTTACTTGAAATTCCTCAAAATTGTGTGCTGGACCTCTATACTGTCTACGCTAAATATTACGACTAGTACTGACTACTGTTCTAAAAGTCAGAAATTTTACTCAGTTACTTGAGGCATAAGGGTAAAATAAAGGAAAATAAAAAAAAAACAATTATTAATCGCATTATTTCACTCAATTAAAAGCCGATATGATTATATTTTATAGATAGAACGAAAACTTCCAATAATAATTAGGTTCTTTTGTACACTCGAACGTGATCACCTTATGGTGGCTAACGAGGTTCGAAGAGAAATATTACGCGATATAAACCGGTCTAAGAGGGACAAAAATCCAAACTAATCAAAAATATAAATTAATGTTTTCACTCTTGAAAATCACTAAGTTCAAGTAACATAAATAAAAGACCCTCATTCGATTATTTATTTAGGCGCACAAACCATGGTCTGTCGTCACAATGCCGCTCTACAAACTAATTATGTTTATAACTACAACTAGGTACGCCAATAAAAAAATGATGCCTTGGGCAGTCGATTAAATTAAATCAGCAGATTGGGCGCTGTCTTCGTTAATCAATTTTTAACCAGACTCTATTTGACCATAAAGGCACTCTTCTTAGAGACTAGAAAACTAAATCAGGAATAAGACAACACAACGCCAAATCTACTGAAAGAAAGCGAGAGTTCCGTAATAAAGCTACCTAAACAAATCTATATTCCAAAAAATATTTTGCGTTACTCGTCGCAAATTTCATGAAATTATACCAGATTATTTTAATAAACTACGAGCCTGTTTCGGCCAGTTAAAAATGTGTTAAAAGTATCGACTTACAAGGATAAAGCAAGTTGAATCTTAGATTTTGATTTACGAGAATAAAATAAGTTAAATTTTAGGTTTCGACTTATTAATTGGAGCAAAGAAAACTATCTTAATTAGCAAAAAAAAATAATTAAAGCTTAATTCTTGACCCCAAAACTGAGCTTTATCCACAATACGTCTTTTTTGATATTTACAGAAAAAATACTGCCACTAACCGATATATTCCTAATGATTCCTTTCACTGCGACCAACATAAAATGGCCAGTTTTCATTTTTTAGTACACCGTATGGTTAACTTTCCTCTTAGCAGAGAAAGATTTATTAAGGAAAAGGAAACAATTAGGAACATAGCGGAAGTTAATGGTTTCAATACTAACTTAATAAATAGACTAATTAATAGGCATTTGTTTAGAAAGACCGTGATTCCAATTCTTTCGTTAATCAGGATGAAAATAGAAAATATGTTTCGATACCGTACAATCCTCAGTATACTAGAGGACCCCAAAAAGTTTTTAAGGAAGCAGGTTTAAAATTAGTAAACCAGACTCAGTTTAACATTAAGAAACTATTAGGTGGTCCAAAGGACAAAATTGAAATGTTAGAAAGAAATGGAATATATGAAATTGAATGTATGGATTGTAACCAAAAATATGTTGGGCAAACTAAACGACCTATACAGACGAAATTCAAAGAACATATAGCTGATTTAAAATATGGTAGAACAGAAAAATTAAGTGTTGCCGAGCATGCTTTTGATAACAATCATAGAATAACAATTAAAAATTTAAAATTAATTCATAATATAACTGATAGGAGATTATTAGACGCATATGAAAGTATGGAAATTATTAAATGTAAGAATAGTTTAAATAGAGATAGAGGGCCTATTCCGTATAGTCCATTGTATTGGTTAATCCAGCGTGACTAGTGGGATTCCAGGATTGGTTCTTTTTAGTTCCGCTTGATTGAGCAAATAGTAGTATAAAAGGGAGTTAGGTAGATATTAATTTTAGTCTTAATCATCTCCTGATGATGCTAACATGGTTAGCGAATCGCGCGTCGAGTGCAAAAATTCAGTTTCGGTATTGTGGATAAAGCTCAGTTTTGGTGCATGTTGCCGAAGGTTCCAAACCCCAACATACTTAATTCTTGAGCAAGGATAATTACAGTTTGGCGTATATTCGTCAAGGAGGTAAATTTAAGTTAAATCTCGAGTTTATTAACCAGAGTAACGAATAATACGGTTAGGCGTTTATATTTAAAGATAGAAAGGAAAGAAAAGGGAAGAAACAAATACTAATAATAAAGATCGGGTAGCTCACATTCAGTTGATGGCTTATCGGTGGTTTTCCAGGTGGAAAGGGAAAAAAACATATACTTCCTCTGACGAAGAAGGACGCTAACGGCGTCCGGAGCAAGTCACAATCCAGGGACCAGATTGGCGTGGCCTAATGACTGAGCTTTAAGGGCTCGTAAATGAAACCCTGCCGGTCGAAGTACTCTGTCGGTTTTGAAGTACCCCCGACGGTCAAAGTACCCCTACGGACTAAGTACTTCTACGGTGGAACCCTGTAGAACATCAAAATATTCAAGGTTATGCATGTAACTCTTGATCAAAGGACATTTAAACTAAGACAATAAAAAATATATATATATCAACAGAAAACAGTGAAAAAATGAAATTACCTGTAAAGGGTTGCTATACGACTAGTTCGCTGGAATGCACAGGTAGGTCGTGGATGGACAAAGAGCCTTCTGTAAAGAATTAAGACGCAATTGAAATCCACTAACGGCGTCTCAAAATGGCGGCATTCGTAGTAGAGAGACAAAAACAAAAAGCAAGTTCACTCATCTACCTAAAGCAGCATCAAATCCCAGTTATGGGGCGAGTTTCAGGCACTAACAAACAAAATTAACCCACATAAGCAAAATAAGGCCTCAGACTCTAGAAATTGGTCGGTTGGAACAATCCCATGAGGTAAAACAAGGAAAACTTCCAACACGACCACACTGCCTCAAACGGCAAGTAAACGTAGAGTGATTTCCTTGAAAACTCTCCAGAAGCAGAGCTTCCTTCCAATATTCCCACTACAACTACGCCTGGCCAATAAGAGTATAGGCACCCGTCACGTGGTCACGAGCTGTCATACCCAATAATTTATCTAACGCGATTTCGAAAGGAAAACGCAGAACTTTGATGTCCCAAAGCCTTAATCTTAATTAATCACTCGACCTAGCTAAAAGCAAATAACCATTCGATCGCTATTCAATAAAGAACAGTGCAAAGGTAAATCACAATTCCCGCGACGTCAACACAAAAAGAGAAAGTCCCCAAACGGCAAGGCACGTTCAGGGGTTGGTACGCGCGGTACAACAAATCGCTACAGAAAACTACTATAAAGATAACCCAGACGATCCTGATTTTAAATTCCCGGTAGAAGGCAACTAACTGCAATTCACTTCCAGCACTGCATTCACCGGTCGGTAGAGGTCATTACAATTTTGTCGTCCAGAACACTACGATCTCTGCTCATTATGGCGGGTGAAAGTAAATAATAAAATAAGCTGCACCAGTGTGTTAAGAATAAACCCCATAATATATATAAACCTTACGTGACTACAAGGAACAATAATCCATTCGTGATCCGCCATTTAGTCAAGGAAAATTCTTAGTTAAACATTCAAACTTAACTTGGTGCAAAAGGAAAGCTGGCACGTTACAATTGGATCAATTCATTTATCACTTATTCGACTGGTTTATTCATTCCGGTAACATGTAATGATTTTAATTCAATTTATTATAGCGCCCAATTTGTTACTAATTATGGTAAGCAAATTTTTACAATTTAGCTTATTTTTCTTCTTTATAATTTAATTTACCAAAAACACGCTCGAGGTTCGGAATATGCTAATAATTCTAACGTTGTAATTGTATCTGAATAGTATACCGTCTTTCCGTTAAATTGTGGTATCGATCGTAAAAAACTTTACCTGCTACTACGAGTGGATTTCAGTACTCCAACCCGTTTGACAGCGAGCGCCTTCCGAAGACGCGTATGAAAATAGGATATATTGAAGGAAGTTAAAGTTGACGGTCTTCTCGTTTGGACTTTTCTCCACGAAGGTGCCTTATGGCAATTAAGTTTCAACTGCTGATCGATGATTGCCAGATAGCATTTTTTTGCTAAAATTACAAAGCGTATTAATGCATATCTTTTGTTAGAGTATGCTATGCTGTTGTGAAACATCATGTGCAAAGCGGTGTGATAACTCTTTTATTTTAAAAGGTAGGTTCGACCCATGTGCTTTTTAGTAGATGGCTAAAGAAATGTCTGTCATGTCACCAGGGTCTTTCCGAGGGACGAATGCCCATTTGCTTGGGGCCTTCCTTATCTGAGTAGGTGCCCAGCCGTCTTCTCCAGCTTGGACCAGACAGAGAGTGTAGCCTGGTTATCCCGACTGGTACCTTTGCCTAGGTCTTCCAATTACCGAGGACCAAACACATCGTCAAGTCTGGTAGGATTAATTTAAATAAATAGCAAATCAGCACGGCTAATATTTTGAGCTTTGTTCTTGATTTATCGTGCTACTACCTTTAATTTTTCAAGTGAAAAACCTAAATATAATTACCGATAAGCTTATACTGGAAATATTACTTCCAGAGATATTGAGTTTTAGTCTGCTGAACTTATTTAGTGATTTTAAGAAGAGACAGTCCTCTAATATACTGTAATTCTTTTACCGTTCCTTCTCTTGGTATTATCTAAATTTATACGAAATAATTAGAGCGGATATGCCATTTATATTAAGTTAATTATATCTAGCTGTAAACTCATGGTAGAAATTTAATTTAATTTATTTAAACCTTGCTATTGAACATCTCGTCTAGATATCGGTAGAATTGAGCTCAACTCTCCTTATGTAAGGGACAATATTTTTATTTATTCTCTTCAGTAAAATCCCCTTTAGTTTAGCGTTTTTGAAGACATTTTATAGATCTTCTAGTATCTAGCTGCCAAGGGAGTAAGTAAGAGTGTTTTAGCAAATATTTACTTCCTAATACTTCTGTAAAAAATTGTTATTATATGTAAGCAGTAGTAACTGTGTAGTGTTAAATTTTCATTAGAGATAATTCATTTAATAGAACAGTATTAAATTTTTTTTGAAAATAATTTATCTATGTAGAACTGTTTTATTCATTTGAATAATACTCCAGGTAATATTTCAGTTCTGTATTCACCTTTAGAGAGATTATGTAAGATCGTTGCGTTACATAGCTTATATTCTTATTAACTACGTGCATTAACTATTACTTAAGATTCTCGCTATGATTATCATTATATTATGTTGTATAATACTGCTTATACTAATTAATACCGATTGTCCCTCAGTCTTCTAATCTCCTATATATATATCGAGTTGATGTAGGTTCAAGACTTATATATTATGATAATAACAGTGCAAGGTCGTCAAGGTTAAGTCATCCTTGCTGTCTGCGTTTGGTAGCGCGTTCGTTGAATTGAAACAATAATATTACGTGTACCAGGTAATATAAATAACCTTGGCTTAAACCTCGAACCGGACGGATTACCTTCACTGATCTAATTTCTGAAATACGGAGTGTTTTCTTGATACCCTACACCTACCCTCTTTTGGGAATGTTCCTTGTTTTTGTTGTGGCAAAAATGAGGACATTCGAGTAAACCTAATTGTACATATTTCTAAAAAAAAAAACATAAGCTATACAATATTATTACTTATAATAAAATGTTAAAATAATTGTTCTTTCCAAACAAAATACTAATATTTAGACTTGTAACTTTCGGTAGAAAAATATATACATGAAAAAAATATATATACATTAAAGTAGATGGAAAATTACGTTATGCCTTATACCTATATTAAATAGAATGTACATTGGGTTTTATGTTATTCTAATGCACTGCACTACCGTAAGTGTTCTTCGGCACTGCTTAAAATTAATTTACAAAAAATTGAATAAAAGTATGGAAATTGAATTTACAGATTTGCAAACGGTTGGATTCTATTTTATGTACAGTTTGCTTTTTTCCCGTTGCGTCTTGTATCATGCAATTTACTCCCTCTATATTCGTTCGGAGAAAGGACCTTTGTACCAAGGATCAAATTTTGTTCGGTTCTCGTTGTTTAATACAACCAGATCACGTGGTTTAAGCAGTAATTGATTAGCTTTTTTATCGTAGGTCAGTTTCCGCAACTCATTAGCTTTTGCAATATCCTGCTGAGCGAGAATGTTTGTCGCTTGTATCAGGTGTCGAACTTCCTGGTAATAAGCGTCTGTGTCGTATACAGGGTCAACTTTGTCTCCTAACAGATTCTCAAGCAATTCCGCTTTTCGTGGGAAAACTAGTTCAAATGGAGTAAATTATGATAGGCACTGGGCGTAGTGTTATAGCAGAAACTGTAGTATTTGATTAGTTCGTCCCAGTCGGTTTTTGCTTCGTTAATATACATACGTACATATTCATTAAGGACTTTGTGATTTCGTTCACATCCTCCAATGGTTTGACTATAATATGCTGTCGAAAATTTGTGATTTGTGTTTAATAATTTTGTCAATTGTTGCAATACCATATTCCTGTACTCTGTACCTATATCCGTTGTAATTTCTCTCATTGGTCCATATGTAAGTATGAATTCGTCCATTATTGCTTTTGCAATTGTCTTTGCTTCTTTATTTGGTACTGGTAATATTTTTACGTATTTTGTTAACTCGCATTGGATCGTAACTGCTTATTGGTTGTTTTGGAATGTTTTCTGGAACGGGCCAATCGTATCAATGCATACGATGTTGAAAGCTCTCTGAGGAGTAGGCGTAATAATCATGGGTTCCACATGAGTTACGTTCTTTTTATTTAATTGGCATTTAACACAATTTCTTACGTAGTTCGTGTCCAGTTAAAGTGAACATTTTTCCTTGTAAGCATATTTAATGGCCTTGCGATTTGTGCAAATTTGGGGATGAATCTACGATAGTGGTTACAAAATGCGATAAAACGTTTCGCTTCGTCGGCACTCTTCGGAGTTGGATATTTATTTACTATGTCATATTTAGAGTCGTCTAGAAGAATGCCTGCGCTGGTAATTTTGTGTCCTAAATATGTTACTTCGTTTTGAAAGAATGTACATTTTTCTGGATTTAGTTTTAAGTTGTGTTTCCTGCATGTCTCGAAAACGCTTTTTAAACTTTTAAGGTGGTGGTTTTTTGAACAACCTATTACTATGATGTCGTCCATGTACAGAAAAGCTTTTTCGGGTGTGATGCCTACGAATGCGATGTTCATCATTCTCTGAAAGCTATTAGGGCTAACCTTTAAACCGAATGGTAGTCTGGTGAATCTGTAAATTCCTATATCCGTGCTGAAAGTAGTGACATCTCTTGATTTTTCTTCCAGCGGAATCTGATGAAAACCTGCTTTCAGATCAAGGGTTGAAAAAAATTTTACTCTTCCTAGTTGATCCAATATATCATCTATTCTAGGTAAAGGAAATTTATCAGCCACTAGTTTATTTTGATTTATAACCCTAAAATCTACGCAAAGCCTCCATGCTTTCTTTCCGATTAGCGATTTCTTAGGAACTAGTAATATCGGGCTGTTGTATTCTGCTGTTGATGGTTCAATAATTTTGTCTTTTAGCATTTTTTGAACTTGATTATTTATTTCGTCTTTTTGAGCATGCGGTATTCTATAGTTCTTGATATGCACAGGATTTTGGTCTGTCAATTTTGTGTTTGTTTATAGAAGTTATATGTTGTTAAATAAAAATGTCGGAAAATTCTTCACATAGCGCAATTGTTTCATTTTTTGCTAAGTCTGGTATCTGTTTGTTTAGTTCTTGCTGAAGAACTGATTCTCGATTTTCTACTGTATTATGTATGCTGTAAATATGATAGTTTTCTAGACTTTCTGTTTCTATTTCTTTGCTTTTTATTGTGACACTATCGAGCGTTGTGTTTAAAATTCTGACAAAAGGACTTCCTTCAGAAACGATTGAGGACGCTATAAAACACCTGGGGTTATCCCTTTGTTTAAGATTACCGAACTTCCTTTTAGGCGTTTCAGGTTTTTTATTTTTCTTATTATTTCACATCTTGGACGAATTGTAAGGATGTCATCTGCTGGGCCTGTGTTGATGTTAACGTTTATAAACCGATTTCCGATTTTTACGGCCATCATCCAGTTGGCATAATCTAGGTGACATTGATTTTTTTACTATAAAGTCTCTTCCTAGGATTCCATCTGCGGGAATAGGAAAATCGTCGTTGACTATATGAAATTTGTGGACTACTTGATGTTCTCTGAAGTAAAGTTTTGTCTTTGTAGGACCTATTGATGCTGCCGCACCATCTGTGACTCCTTTTATTTTGCGGACTTCAGCTTTGTTTATAACCTGTAGTGGGTTTATTTTTTCTCTTTTGAATAGTGATATGTCAGCTCCTGTGTCTATAAGAAATACAATCGTGTTGTTTCCAGTCATTTCCTAGTTGATAGATATAAAGTTCGAAAGTGTGAGGTCCATGTTACAGATATTTATGACACCCTGGCTGGACCTTGCTGAGGGTCCTCGGAGTTTTCCGGGTTATCTTCTATTGCCAGCTGCCTTACGTATCGGTTGTTTTCTCTAGGCCTATACTGCTGGTTACCCCTAGCTCCATTTGCATAATGATTAGCTCTGCCTGGAGGCACCATCAGTTCTGTTGTTGTGACTCTGTCTCCAATTATCGTACTGTGCATTGTTTGGGCGATAATTACTTCGATAATTACCTCTATTGCCTCCTCTAAATGTGCCACGCCATTCGGTTGGGTAAAATGGCCCTGTATATAGCACTGAACTTACTGATGTCTCGTCATTTACGTTTAAGAATTTTGATAATGCATCTTGACAGTTGTTGAATGTTTCGGCTTCCATGACCAATTTAGCCTTATCTGAGCTTGAATTTGTTATTAGGGCCTTAACTGTTGCGTTTGTAGCGTAGGTTTCGGCTATTGCTACCGGGACTCCTTCGAGGATGTATGCTCTCTTTAACCTTTGTGCTAGGTTTTCCATCTCTGAAGCAACCCTGGATTTGTCTTTATTGCCTTGTTTGAGGCTGAACAGCTTTGCACTGGTTGTTTGCGAGCTTTCTATCCTTATTCCTGCTCTAAGTTTGTTTATTATTGATGTTAAAGTGTCGCTATCAGGTCTCTGGCCTTTCCAATTAATCTTGTCTTTACGTAGGCTACCGCATTGGCTTCGTCGTTTTTCTGAGTTCACCTGTAGAAGTGTAAGAGCGTCAATCACGGTCTGTAGTTTATCGGGTGCGCCATCGAATTCAGTTGGAAAAATTTTTCTTGCTAAATTGAAAAATTCGGCGTTTCTCATAACCATTTTGAAATCTGTTTGCGTATCTTCCTCAGATTCGGTTCCTTCTGTCTTCTTCCAACACTTCAGGGTCAATATATTCGATATTCGAAGTAGGAATCTTATATAGGACTTTCAACACCTGATAAGCTCGTATTATTTTGTCTCTTGTTGAAATAAGTAGTTTTTAAACGGTAAGTATTTGTTCATCGCTTAGAGTTTTGTAAACTGACCAAACGACTTTGATAAATTTATTGTATAAGTTTAGTAAATTATCACAAATTTCTTTTTTAACGTTTTCTGCCTTTGGCGTCTGTTTTTTAAGAATTCGCTTTGCTTCGTTATTAATAGTAAATTTTATGTCCTGTAGCCTTCTAGTCCTGTTTATTTTGGAAACTGTATTTAGGCTATAATTCAATCCCATTCTATTTTTTTAGGCTCTTTCACATGGTATTTTTTCTAAATTTTATTATCCGATTTATATCCGACACATAGATTTTATAATAAATTTCGGTCGAAAAATTAGGTGGCGCTCGCTCTAACTGCCATAAACTTTAACCCACGTCTTTAAAAAGAACAAAACTACAAACGGCTGAGTGAGTCAGGCATATGTACAGCTAAATGAGTGGTTAGAAAATAAAGCTCGTATATTCTCACGTATAGAATATTTGTAGGTCCTTTACTGTTACGACCTGTATGCCGTGACGCCTGACCTTGGTTGACGAGGTGAGAAGAGATGATGAAGAAAGCACTTTGGTGAAAAACAATAACAACGTCTATTGGTCAAACACTTAATGAGGAAACAGTAACAACGTCTAATAGACAGAAAAGTAGTAAGTCTACGTTATACCCGATTACTAAGGTGCGCATGTGCATACGATTGAGGTATATTTTTGAATTGTGTACAGACCTTTGCTCACCGTTTTATGATATAGTTTTCTTAAGAGTTGTGTTATGTTTTATTTATGGTTAGCTTTGTCTTAAGTATACTCAAAGTTTACAATGCACTAACTGATTCTGCTCTGATAAAATATCTTTCCCAGAATTTTGACAATTTTATCGTAGATTCGACTTTTACTATTGTAGGTAGTCAACCCCCAAATCCACGCATATGTGCGCTGCGAAACTCAGGTTTGGTGTGGGGAATAAGGTTCTAGGTAAGAACCACACGAACATGTGCTAGGGAACTAGTTTAGGTGAGAAACAAAGTATGCCGAACTGATGTTTCACCAGCGTATTTATATAATAAAATGTACTGATCGTTACACGTTTAAGGTTTTTAAGCGCTTGTGTTCACTGCTCGCGCTGTTTATAATTTGTCTTTAATGTTTACATAATTCAATAGTTCAAGTCCAAACTTAGGACAGGTAGTTCACAATATTTATTTTCATGTAATGGAGCCACGCTAGAGTATAAAATAAAAATTATAAATTTCAGCAAATAATAGCTTCAATTTAATCTCCCTCTGATATGGTTGAGATGGAAAATGAAGGTATGTCTTGGTGATTAGGGAACACTAAGACAGGTTTCTCCGTGCTTCTTGTGGTGACCGAGATATCTGAGGCCCTGGAAGCTGTCCGATGACGTTACTAGAAGATTTTTTTGGTTTTTGAGGGATAATATATATTTAAAAGAAAAATTTATTTCAAACGAGCTTAATGGGCACTGACCTATTATTTGGGTATACAAATAAAAAGGCTGCATGATTGAAGTTCGATAGTAAAACAGGTAGTGCAATTATGTCGAGCTATTACTGCTTCCTACTTTCTGTATGATTATTGATATTCTTACAATGTTTAACCTTTAAGCTTCAATACAATGGTTTCCGGGCCGCTTCGAATAGTAACTTGAAACTAAGTTTAAGACAGCAGGTACAAATATAAGTGAACTCGGAACTAAAACGATGTTAGAGAATTGTTAAAATTACCTTAACAAACATAGTGTAAAGTTTGCTACAAGAAGAGACTATTTTTAATCTTCTAGGTGATGACGGGCGGAGTACAAACTATTCCCGTAGCACAAAGCATAATTATGAAAGAACACATTAAATCTGTAATGTGCTTTTGTTTTGATGTGTAACGATTCGCATTCTTTACAGAAAAATAGGACCAACAAATTAAATATAATCATTTTAAAAATATTAGGCAGATAATCTTCTTCTGGAGAAAGATAACTCGTTGAATATGAGATGTGCTAGATCTGTATGGAAGCCAATGTCTGCCAAAAATATTTTCGCGTGGTGCCGTCAGTATCACCCGTAAGTCTCAGTATGTAATAAATTATGTAAATAAATTAGGTAGGTTAACTTATGGCTTTGCAGAAAACGCTTGAAATAGAGTTGTGGTCAACACATTTATTCTTAGTCATATGAAGCTAAATAGATAAATTGACGGATTCAAGAACGTTAAGCTTTGATATTTTGTTATTGTTTATCAGATGATTTAGAGTGTACTTCCAAAAAATATGGTTACTGCTCAAAAATGTGTTACATCAAAATCTAAGGTGAGTAAAAATTGTAATTTGGATTTGGGTTTATTAATATATAAATCTTATTTTAGCTGAAATACAACAGTTGAACTTTAGGTTAGGGTATAACCTCTCAACTCCGTTTCTCCGTGGAGGCTTCGCTCCCTCGCGCCAACCTTAGGAACCACGGATGCCGGATTCACTAGGAAAAAAGGGCCCAATTTTATCTTAACCCAATTTTGTATAACGTTATTACAGGTTTTATAACATTTCTAGTATACATAGACAAGTATAGCTTGTTTGAAATATACTTATCAGCAACGCAAGTATACAAGTTGCCACAAAATGTTTATATTTTATTTGTTTTCACCATTTTTTTATGTTCGGCACACAAAAGAAAATGCTATATCACTCAACGAGCGGTGCCTGTGCAGAGAAGATGGTGGACGTTGGACTTGAAGCGCTGTAGGTTGTAGTGTTCGGGAAAGACCTTACTCGGAACACCATTCTTGAGTGAGGTAGTCCTCCAGATAAAGGAATCCCTTAACAGCGACGTCCTAGGTGCTCGCAAATGAATCGTATGTTGATGCGCACCTTGTGTCGGATGGGTGTTTCTGTTTGGCACAAATCTAGGCGGAATCATAAGTGTCAGCTCCTTCGAACACCTTCCGTAGTAGTATCGATATCGCCATTTTTCTTCGATGTTCAAGGCTATCAAAATCTTTAGTCACATCTTGAGCTAGTGTTTTGCTGCTGAGCTCCACACATGAGAACAGTATTCCAGAAATTGTCCTATCTGGGCTTTAGAGAGCAGTAAGAGCTGATAAAGTGTACACAACTTTTTGCTCTATCATCTCCTAGCTTTTGTGCTGCTGCCTTGGCGATTTTGGAGACGTGATTACGCTAAGACAGACTGCTTTCCACATTGATACCCAGCAAGTTTATGGATGAGGCCAGAGTCCGTGTTTGTTCCATCATTGACAAGTCAGGCCCTGCGGTGTTTGCTTTTTTGAGAAGGCAGCTGCTTGAGTCTTTCCTGCGTTAAACTAAATATTGTTTTCCTCACCTCATTTCACGATGGCGTTCATATTCGCATTGATGACAGCAATTTCATTTTCTCGTTTGCGTTGGAAACGAGCATTGGACTCCACGACATGAATGAGGATGTAAAGATCTGCAAAGCTGTGAAGAAAATTATTTGCCCTCTCCAAGAGATCGTTGATATATATCAGGAACAGTATGGAAAATAATATACACCCTTGAGGAACTCCGGCATTGATTTTAAATTCCTCTGAGAGATGTCAATCAATGCCATCTCGGACGCTTCGATCCCTGAGGAAATGGAAAGCCATAGAAGTAGTGCTGGTGGTAGGTTGTCCATATGCTGTCAATTTGCTTAACAATCCGTCATGCCACACCCTATCAAATGCTTTGGATATATCCATAGCCACTGCACAAGATTCGCCGTAGCTATCGATAACTTTAGCCCACAGGTAGGTCAAGTAAGTCAGGAGATCTGCCGTTGGTCTGTGCTTGTGGAAGACATACTGGTGATCGGTTATGGTGCCTGCCGATTCGAGATATTTTAAAAGCTGTTCATTAATTAGTTTCTCGATGACTTTGGCTAAGGCGATTGGACGGTAGTTATTTGGAATCGTTTTCTACCTTTCTCCGGGATTGGTTGCACCTGAGCGAATTTCCAGCTAGAAGGAAAGCATGCAGTTCTGTATGATAGGAAGAAAAGACTGCACAGTGGAACTGATACTTCAGCAGCACATTTCTTAAGCACTATTCTGGGAACGCCATCCAGTCATGTAGTCTTGTTAGTGTCTAGGCTTTTGAGTATTCGTTTCCTTGTTTTTGCTTGGGAATCTACCGTAGATTTTGATGCAAACATTTCGGCAAGTGATCGGGGATAAATTTGCTGCTTGGCTTCTTCCCCAAACACGAGGGAGACACAATTGTATAATTGTGCCAGTGGAGCTGTATGATTTCATTTTAATTGAATACTCGAAAGGCCACAGCTTATACGGCGCTGAAACGACTGAAGCAATAAAAACACATCTTTGATTTAAACTCCAATCACTTCTTAATACTAATAAAAAAAGTTGAGTGAGACCGTTACTTTACTATAGGGCTAAAACACCAACGAAGGACCACCGACTAAGTCTTAACTGTAGATAATTTCACGATAGTTTGAGGGGTAGGTATACCTATAGCTTTAGATTATATAGAGTGTAATAGTAGAGTGCTACTTTTAACTTATTTTGCCTTGTGTGGGCACTTCGGGATTACAAGCTGAATTTTTCACAGAATGAAGGTTTTATTATATTAATTCAAAATCCGAAGGTAGTCAAAAATTAGAACGGGCAAAAGGACAGTATACCTAAAAATCGAGATTATTATATGAACGTGTAGGATATTAATTTATGAATGTTTTCATATAAAATTCATCTACATTCATTTATAGAAGGCTTTTACTGCGTTGGGCACTCTACTATAAGAAAAGAGATGAGAACCCGGTTTGGGTGTTTAAAAGAGAACTACTTAATATCGTGAGCAACATTTTTTTAACTTCGCAACTACTCGTCAACTTGAGCTACTTTTCGCGACTACTTGCCAAAAAACACTCCTTTTAGCTTCCCCGGTCGCGTATAGCCAGTTCCTACCATTGTACAACGCACTCATTCCAAAAGTCGCGCTGTATCGTGGTATACATTGGCCAAGAGAATCGCGCGTAAACGAAGGACAAATCCTACCACGATGCAACGCTCTGCGCTGTATCGTGGTATACATTGGCCGAGAAAATAGCGTGAAAGTAAAAGACAAATTCTACCGCGATGGTTGCCGGAAAGTCACTGTAGGTGCCGACGCCGAATTAACCAATAAGAATCGCGCTGGCGGTATCACGTGCCTATGACGCTCATCAGATGCACTATTTCATCATCATTTTAGAGAAGCTACCGTGTAGTGATAGAACGTAGTGCGTTTTCATATTATGAATTTATAAAAATAGGTGTTTGGTGTTTGTAGAATAGTGTTGGAACAAGAAATGTCAATGGATTATAGGGAGCTATTACGTACTTTAAAGTGTTATAATGACATTGAATTTGTAGAGTTTAGGCAAGATCCTAATAATAAGGAATTTTTTCATGCTACGCTACAATGTAGCATTATTGATAGCGGAACATCAAAACTGGCATGTCAGCAATGGATGGTATCATTTGGTGAAGCGACGCACACAAATTGGATTATTCGTCGTACATGCCCTAACCCACAGAAGGAGGACCATCGCATAACATATGATTGTCAACATAGTGCTATTAATAAATAAAAGAATAAAAAAAGAAGTTAATAGAAGATACAAACCAACTACCGATTTTACTTGCAGCTGCGCAAAAAAAATCCACGGGAGAGGCAAATTAAATATTTATATGATAAATGGAGGTCAGTTTTAAAAAATATAAATGAAATAGATATTAATAATAATAATTATTCTTCGCTTCTACGTCCTTCTATGACAGATAGTTGGTAGGTCTCATTTTATGCCCTATCAGCGCACAGAGTTTTAAGAATGTGATAAGTAAACAATCACCCCGGCCGGCTCTGTACCAAGCCATATCCATCAGTTCATTTTATTGTGCCGTCACGTGCAGTACGTTTTATTTAGTGCGAAGTGCGATGCCGAAAATAAGTGGAAAGAGAAGACATGCTGACGAGTTGGGAAACATAAGTCAGTGATTCATAATTTTTAGGTAATTAAATCTTTTTGAATTATAATATGGTGATGAAAATATCACCTACAAATCATTGTTTGTCTAGAGGATTATCGTAAAGCATTCAAATTAATTTCCAAGAATTATTATATAGCAAAATAGATTTGCAGGATGCATACTTCCTTTTGTCTATTGATAGTGTCAAAGGATAACGCCTGTATTGTCAAAGAAAACCCTTGCAGTCTTTTACAGTCTTTAATAACGTATAAAACATACTTTCATAAGTAAACACGAAAAATAACTGCGCATCGGGCATTAGTCGTACTGCTAAGCTAAAAACTGTTTGCGAGGCGGTACGGGCGGCGTAGAATGCTTACTCCGCATTTGCTGTGCCGCTGCGCTGATAAAATTACAGTAGGAAATATAAAACATATCTAAGGGTTTAATTTAAAGATCACATAGGAATTTAAATTGTGTACCATTTGGTTAAATATAATATCTTTACTTTTTACAACTCCTTAGGCCAGTCGTTAAATATTTAAGACGAGTGTAATCACTCGGGTTTAAAATAAAACGACGAAAATTAATTAAGCACCCCAAATTACTGTATTAAACTCTTTACAACTTACACGCTGTCGGCGTATGACTAAGTATGACTAAAACTCTCGATACCGTGTTATATAATATAATTCGGATACCTACCGAATTACACGTAGTAAGCAAAAAACAATAAATAGATGAACATATTTACGATTTTATGATAGCTAAATTGGAGAATAACCATAACAGGGGCCAAAGCAGTTTAAGAGTCCTTAGGGTTTATCATAAATAAGGAAAAATATATTTGCGCCTAGACAGGAGGTGGAATATTTGGGCTATATGTTTAATTCTAAACAAATGATCTGAGAATTATCAGAAGGGGAAAGAAGTTTAATTAAAAAATTATTGTCTGTAGAAATTGATGTCTGTTGTATAGGGTGTTAGTTGTTTTGACTAAAATGTCACCCGCAAAAATGGCTCGACAGTTTATAACATTATGTGTGATATTAAAAGGCCTTGGGATCAGCTTTCGAAACGGAAGTTTCGAAGCTGTTGAGACCTGTAACTTATTAGCTAATATATATATCCTAGAACGAAAAGTAAAGCTAAAACCAAAAACAATTGAAATAACAGATTAAATGTATAATAGTCATATGTAGAAAAATGAAGTAGTAAAAATAGAAAAGAAGAAGGAAGAAGGAAAAGAAGAAATAAAGTATACTTTACAGGGTGTTAGTTGTTTTGACTAAAAGATCACCCGCAGACTATTGTCTGCAAAATAGCTGTATACTTTACAGGGTGTTAGTTGTTTTGACTAAAATGTCACCCGCAGACCATTGTCTGCAAAATAGCTGTATACTTTACAGGGTGTTAGTTGTTTTGACTAAAATATCACACGCAGACCATTGTCTGCAAAATAGCTGTATACTTTACAGGGTGTTAGTTGTTTTGACTAAAATATCACCCGCAGACCATTGTCTGCAAAATAGCTGTATACTTCACAGGGTGTTAGTTGTTTTAACTAAAATATCACCTGCAGATTTGTTGCTGCAAATTTAATTATTTCAAAATTTTTCATCTCTTTTTTTTAGAGTCGAATTCCGATTTTAGCGACTCAGAAGAAGGTGGCTACACGGCCATCGATACATTAAATAAGGGAAAAACGGAAACCACTTCGAATAAAAATAGCGAGTGTTCATCATAATGCTTTTCTTAAAAAGGAAATTGGAAATAAATCCGTTTATAAATGAAGACAGTACAACAGCTGCAAATTCAAATCCCATAGGTACTACTTGTTTGGCACAAATTTCTTTCAAAAGCAAAATCATGCCAGGAAATAAAAGGAAAAGGCGGCAGCTGAAATTAATAATAATAATAATAATAATAATTATAATAATAATATAATATATTTTTACTCAGGGTGGCCGTTTTACAAGCAAAGGTTAAAAGAGGAGAGGATGGACCAGAAACGGTGAGTTATTGAAATAATTCGAGTTTGTGAGATTCGAACAGTTGCATCCCTAGTGGGGAAGCTAGTATCGATATCACCTACCTTGATTTATGAATGGTTTCATGTGAAACCATTTGAGATAATTAGACTAAAAGCTCTAAGACAAAACTATAATAACTTTAAGACATGTTTATTCCGAAGTAATTAAACCAGGAACTAAACTGGTGGTTACATAATATTAAGAGATCCAAAAAACAAATAGATCAAAAATATTTCTGTGGGGAAATATTTTCAAATGCGTCAAAAAATTGGCTTGCTAGAGAATTTTGGGAGCAACAGGGAAGCTACAATATCGTAGTAACTGTTTGGAACTATATGCTGCGTTTTACGCCCTCAAATGTTTCGCAGGCAATCTGCCTACAGGGAACATTATTATTACTTCTTATAGATAATGTAACTGCATTAATAAGATGGGTAGTGTTCGACATTCTCTATTAAGTGAGATAACATATTAAGTAAGATAACTAGAATTATCTGGGGCTGGGGCGAATCGGGGAAAATATTTATATTTGCTCCATATAAAAACACAAAGTATAATATCGAAGCCGATTCTATGTCCAGATATTAGATTAAAGATACCGAAGTTGAATTAAATAACAATAGTTTCTTTTTTCAAGTTATAAATAAGGACGGTACCCCAGATATTGATCTTTTTGCTTCCAAGGTCAATCGAAAATGTAAGAGATATGTTCAGGGAACCAGGCCCAGACAGCATATGTGTTGACGCATTCACGTTAAATTGGCAGGAAATGGATTTCTATGCTCTTCCACCATTTTCACTAATTTAAAGAGTATTACAAATAATAATAATAATAATAAATAAATAAATAAATAAAGGTAGACAAAGCTACGGGTATTTTGATAGTGCCAAATTGATCAACACAGTCATATTAGATTAACCTCTTAATAGATGAACTAATATTTCCCCCCAACAAGAAACTGAATTTTTCGCCTGGGAGAACCATCCCCTTCACAAACAGTTTCTCTGGTGGCAGGCAAGTTATCGGGGAATCATTAAGATAAAAAGGTAATCCCACAAGAGGCTTCCGGTCATGTTAGCATCTATCTCGGAAAACACTCTCAGAAAGAGTACACCAATTACTTTAAAAAATGGTGGAGATTTTCCCTAAGAAATAAGTACGATCCATTCACTTATCAATTGGATTTAGTTGTATTATTTATTCTGTAAAAATATGTATGTAGGGCTTTCGTACTTAAGCCTTAATAATTATTATAATAGGTCAGTGTTATTATTGATTTTTGGGATCAATTGGGATGATGAAAATATTTTAAAACGATTCCTTTTAGTGGTATTTACAATAAGAAGCCAGCAACCTCTAGATATTCTATAACGTAGAATCCTAGTCCAGTATAAGATTTTTTGAGTAGAATTTTTTCTTTTGGATTCCTTAACTCTTAATGATTTAGCTCTAGCACTAGTTACATGGCTCCTGCTCTCCGTGAGCCAAAAGAGTTTGGTCAATTTCACAGATACCTATAGATAAAATATACCACAATGATAGAGGATTGAAATAAAATTCTGGAAAATTAAAAACATCTGACGATGGCGTTGGAAAAAAAAAGAAAAAAC
The DNA here is from genome assembly GCA_016904865.1 of Pissodes strobi. Taxonomy (NCBI): domain Eukaryota; kingdom Metazoa; phylum Arthropoda; class Insecta; order Coleoptera; family Curculionidae; genus Pissodes; species Pissodes strobi. The sequence continues at coordinate 46,627 of MU184304.1, read as the reverse complement.
ACAACCATATTTAGTTTTTCCTTTCGTCCTAGACAAACTCCAATTATAATACTGATAATAATACTAGGGATAATTAGTACACTGCTTTAGATGTTTCAAAATAACAAAACTTCAATTATGTCTGGCCTCGACAATAGTACATTATATACGAATAAAGGAATCATACCGTATATTTATTTATACCGTGCTATGCAGCAACTTGGGCCGCTGTTAGGTCGGGTTTGGATATTAATTTAATTCGACTGAGAAGTCCACTGTTTCAACAAATTACATAATCTACCGTTAGCTAATTAGCAAAGCGGTTTTGCTAAATGCATAATAGATAATATAAATATTAATCATTCAGGAGGGGTTATAACAAAAAAAAAGAAAGAAAAAAAAACCATTGTAAAGTTTCTAGGTATATGACTAACTAAATTAAGTAGCAATTTGTTTAGGTTCTTTTACGTTCGTGTATACATCTATCTGTGTGTGTGTGTAGTTGCTTTCATACTATAGTTCTGCACTAAAATCGCACTGTATTTTTCTTTAAATATCTACGAACTATCTGTCATAGAAGGACGTAGAAGCGAAGAATAATTATAAGATTAATCGACTTACCTGTAAGGAAGATCAATCTTAATTATTCGAGCTTCGTAGTCCTTCTATGATAGGGCCCACCACACCCTTATACGTAATCCCAGACCAGTGCGATTTGTTCCGTCACAAATGAACTGATGGATATGGCTTGGTACAGAGCCGGCCGGGGTGATTGTTTACTTATCACATTCTTAAAACTCTGTGCGCTGATAGGGCATAAAATGAGACCTACCAACTATCTGTCATAGAAGGACTACGAAGCTCGAATAATTAAGATTGATCTTCCTTACAGGTAAGTCGATTAATCTTATAATTACTGTTAGATAAATTTTACCAATGCTTTTCTTTTTCAGGCATATAAACTATGGAGATCGCGATGAAAAAAGTGGTATCGGTCCATAAGGACAGCAATATAATTTTTTGCAAAATGTTGTTACTGTCATTGTTCATGAAAATCCCCTAATTATAACAGTTTTCACACCCATAATGAAAAGGGCTATTGAATGTCGTTTCGCTCAGGAAGTGGTGTGTGATGCCAATTTATTTATTTATTTATTTATTTATTTACACCTTTAATCACATTACAAATAAATCAATAGCCTAATTTATATTCTAACACAGCAATAATAATTAATGTGAGTGCACGATGGACATTAAGTCTGTGTGTGCACTCAGTAAACATTGTTTATATGTCACAGTAATAAGCAAAGTTTACTAAAAAAAAATCACAAGTACAACAAAAAAAAAATCTAACCCAAAATGATTACGATTAAGTAATCAGATACAAGACAGAGAAAAACCAAAACCAAAACATTCCTTGGACAACCAATGTCTATAAAAACTCAATAATTTCTTTTATTCTATTTGAATTATTTATAATCCATATATTTAAGTATCTTTTAATACTCTTAAATGGTTTATTTTTCAACTGCTCTGGCAATATATTTAATATTCTAGGAGCCACATATGAAATGCATCTTTGGGTGCCACTATAGTGCATTCTAGGCAGTTCTAGGTTACGGTCAACATTAGCTCTAGTCATAATTCCATGACTTATGTAATTCTGAAATATATTCCTACTGAGAGAAAATCTTAAAATGTTCTTTATATATACCTGAGTAAGTGTGAATACTCCTGATTGCTCAAATAATAAATTAGAAGGAAAACGTTTCTTCTTAAACATAATAATTTTTAGAATATATTTTTGTGCAATGACAATGTTGTGTAAGACATTTTTATGAGCCGAACCCCAACAAATTATGCCATAATTCAAACAAGACTCCGCCAGAGATTTATACACATTCAAGATCAAGTCCCTATTAAGTATATTGCGTAATTCATAAAACTTAAAAATTAGTTTTCTTATTTTAGTCTTTACATAATCAGAATGCACATCCCATTTTAAAAATTGGTCAAAGAAAACGCCCAAATATTTAGTGTGCTCTACAGACTCAATAAAGCCAGAACAGTTGCAATCATCAGTGATGCCACAACCAAATGAGTGAACTCTCAAAATGTGTTTATTAGGCAGCCCCCGTCTATTCATTGAAAAACACATAAAGTTTGTCTTCTTAACATTCAGAGTCAATGAATTCAAGTCCAACCAGACCTGAGCACAAGTCATTGCCCTCTCGGCTCTCCCAAAGGCGTCATCCCAACTTGTTCCTCTACACAGGAAAACAGCATCATCAGCAAAACATACCGTTTTTACATCCGGAACTGACCTCGACAGATTATTAATATAAATGGAGAACAAAATGGGACCAAGTACTGTACCCTGTGGTACCCCATATGCCACCTCAATATCAGAACTATAAATTGAATTTAAATTGACTTTATGAGATCTGTCCATAAGATACGATGCAAAAAGTTGATGTACCTTTCCCCTTATCCCAATACCGTTTAGCTTGTTTAGCAGAATCCGGTGATCCACCGTGTCGAACGCCTTTGAGAGGTCCAAGAAAACCGCCAAAGATTTATACTTGTTATTAAAACACTCGACGACAAAGTTTGTAACTTCATGCAAAGCACTATCTGTATCTGTAATTTGGTCAAGGTGGTCGTTTCTGCAAGTACTTGTGTCCAGTTCAGGAAAAATGCGACATTAGGATACACACGGCACCATTATTAACAAAATATGATAAACAAGATTTAGCTAAACTTGCTTTAGGAGAAATCATTCCTACAGAGTTTTTTAAAAATATGGATAATATTTACAATGATTCTCAAAACATGTTATCTGAACCTAAAGTTATGGAAAAATTGGATGAAATTGACAAATAAATTGATACGCAAAATGAGTCTACAGAAAATGATGATATAAAAAAAATACATCAGGAAGCTGTCCAAAACCTTTCCCAAAATTTTTCAAGTATAACTGAAATGTTTCTCTCAACGGATCGCCTAATATGACCAATACCATTCAAAAAATAAACAATGTATTAGCTATACTTAAAACTCCAGCCCAAGTAGAATGTTTTTTAGCGAAAATTAAAACTAACCACAATTATCGAAAAATAGGAGTCTAGCCCACTTCCGTATCGCGGCGCAAAGTTAGGCCAGGTTTGCATTCAGGCGCGAAACGGATTCAGGCTGGTCGTCCCACAAACAATGAATTAGGAAGACCAAAAAAAAAAGGAAAATAAATCTTGCCGTTAACATTTTTAAGGCACAATCTAATGCAAAGTCACATGGTTCATAGCACTAATTTTTATTGTATTTTGTTAAAATGTTTTTTTTTACTTATATACCAGTAGGTATACAATACAATAACTACATAACCATAGCATTGGTGTCATTATTGTTCATATTTTTCTTATTAATAAATAAATTATATTTATTTATTTATTTATTTATTATTTATTAAACAATCATGCACACAAATTTACAAATTTTTACAATCGTCACAATAATTATGGTGGATAACATCCAGACAACATTTCAAATGTCAGCTTAAGCTAGGTTAAAATATATTACATTTTCAATTTTTAAGCAGTTAAACATAATGTCACACCTCCAAATCAATGCAAATCAAAATCACTCCCAACATCCCTGACCAAAAACTCCCTATAATGATAAAATACCTGGCCCAACAGATACTTCTTAACTACAGACTTAAATCTTTGGGTTGTTAGTTCCCTTACAGAGGCAGGCAGCTTATTATAAAAGACAGGAACAAAATAGAGTGTTGCATTCCTTGATGTTGTTAGTCTTAGAAAATCAATCCTGACATTGTTGCGGTGCCTAGTATCATGTTGGTGTGTATCACCTACAGCCTCAAAGTTATGCAGATTATGATGCATGTACAGTAGGCATTCATAAATGTATTGTGATGGGACGGTCAAAATTCGGAAATCACGATAAAACTGCCTAGGGTCCTCGCGGTATCCGATATGAGCCAGAACTCTCACTGCCCTCCGCTGTAGGCCAAAAACTCTTGAGGCATGAGCCGAATGTCCCCAC
>MU184304.1:544-42576 GCA_016904865.1 Pissodes strobi | reverse complement strand
TCCGCTGTAGGCCAAAAACTCTTGAGGCATGAGCCGAATGTCCCCACGCCAACATAGCATAGCAAATAACCGAATGGACCAGAGCATGGTACGCCATTAGAGTGACCCTCAGGTTGGCAGTTCTACACAGATTTCTAAGTACGTATATTGCAGCCGTAATCCTCTTGGAGATATGATTTACGTGGCACTCAAAAGTAAGTTTGGGGTCAAGCATGACTCCGAGAAACTTTATATGAGTAGGATTACTGATTCCCTCATCTCGTCTTAAGGTAAAAGTTATATTTTCAGTTTTGGATTTATTGAGAGAAAGCCTGTTGGCAAGGAACCAGTCACCTACACTCTCAGCACAGTCACCAACCTCCTCACACAAAGCGCTGAACTCGCCATTAGCCACCAAGAAGCTCGTGTCATCAGCATACAATGTCACCTCACTGTGCTGCAGCGCAGAATTTATATCATTTATATATATTATGAAGAGCAGAGGTCCGAGTATGGAGCCTTGAGGGACCCCATTTCTCATCACCCTACTCTCCGAGCTCACTCCATCAACAGTTGATTTTTGTCGCCTATCTGCAAGATAGCTCTGTATGAGACCGCAAGCACACCGGGCAACACCATAATGCCTCAGCTTGGCCAGAAGGATTTCATGCGAGACACAGTCGAAGGCCTTGGAGAGGTCGCAAAAGGTGGCTCCCACAAATTTGCCCTCCTCAAAGCCCCCGACTATGGCCTCGCAAAGTTTATTAACTGCCATCACCGTGGACTTTCCCCTTCGAAAACCAAACTGGTCTGCAGACAGGAGATTGTTCGTTTCAAAGTACTCACATAGTTGGTTTTTAAGAAGCAACTCTAAAATTTTTGACATTACAGGAATAAGTGAAATTGGTCTATAGTTATTCAAAGAGGAGCGATCACCACTTTTAAAGATTGGTACGGTCTTACTAATTTTGAAAGCATGAGGATATGTGCAATCATTAATGCAGGCGTTAAACAACTTCGTAAGAGGAGCGATCAAAACATCCTTCATGGATTTAACAAGGATAATATTAAGTTCATAAATATCTTGACTATGTTTATTCGTCAATCGATCTATTGCATTTCTAACGTCATTGTAGGTAACCTGTCTGAAAGAAAAAGTAAGGTTAGCATCCACTGTACCAGCATTATTTAGGTAAATATCAAACGTAACATCTGGCCGCGCAAGAGAAACAACCAACTTGTCCGCAATGTCAGCAAAGAAGTCATTAAACTCATTTGGTTCAATATCTGGGACAACTGATTCAGATCTATTTCTGCTAGTATTGATAACATCCCAAGATGCTTTAGCAATGTTATCTGCATTTATAATGTTATTTGATGTTGCGGACTTCTTTGCCTCCGCAATTGCCTTCCTATAGACACCCCTCAATGCCCTCAGTTCACTGCGTAGCAGCGGATAGCGAGACTCCCAGTACATATCATTGAGCACTCTAATCTCCTCCCTCATCACCCGAAGCTGTGGGGTAAACCACTGTACTCCACCCGCTAAGGATTTCCCCAAACGCCGCTGAACCTCAGGGAATGCAACACCCCTCAAAGCTAAAAACTTATCGAGAAACTGATTACACTTATCCTCTACAGAAATATCACAGTTTAAGAACACCCAGCTTTCATTTTCAAGCATATTGTAAAAAAATAATTTGCCTCTATCAGTTATGGGACGATACATATTTGTTATTTGTTTGTGTGGTCTGTCCAGCAAAAAGTTGACCCTCCAAAGAAACTCTATAGCAGAGTGATCCGACAATGCAGGGTCAAAAACATTTGATTCAAAATTATTCAGGTACTCAAAATTTAGGAATAAATTGTCAATACAGTGATCTAACCTAGTGTTACTAAAAATTTGCTGCTTAAAATCGTAAGACTCCACAACATCTAAAAAACAATTTTTTTCATTATATTCCCTTTCAAAGTGTATGTTAAAATCACCTGTAACAAGAACATGTTTTTTCAGGCTAAATATATAATTTAAAACAACATTCATGACATCTAAAAACACATTAAAACTTCCATTTGGCGGACGGTAGACTACAACAATAACTACATCTAGTTTTAAAATTTCCAGAGCACAAATTTCACAATGTCTTTCAACTGAACAACTCATGATGTTGTCAAGTGGTTTAGTTGCCCAATTTTCGTCGAAGAGGATTACAGCTCCCCCATGTTTATTTGATGTTCTGCAGAAATATGCCCCCATCTTGAAGCCCTCTACTTTTAAGAGCTTTATTTCATCTTCCAACATGCAATGTTCAGTAAAACAGAGAATGTTGTACCTGTTTTTATGGACCTTCAGAAAAGCCTCTATCTCCCCCACTTTATTTCGAACTGACCATATGTTTATATAAAAAAGGCAAAAATTTGCTTCCAGTTTGTTGGTGTGTGGACTCGGGGCATTTGTGTTCTCGTGTTCAGCAGTTTGTACACAGTTGGTGTTGTTTTCTATAAAAAACTACCCGCATTCTGTAGAAAGTCTTTATGCTCTGCAAATATGAACCGTTTTATACCTACTTGGAGAGGCCAGAAGTTCTGATCATACAATTCGTCTTTACGGTTGAGAGGCGCAGTTAAAACAAAACATTTCAGCTTGTTTGCATCGCTGGGGAGCTCCTTGACCATTATGTTTTCATTTTCAAAACCTGGCTTTCCTTTCACATAGTTTATTATCATTTCTTCTGTGGTTTGCCTCTTAATTCGATTGAGATAGATCCAGGCCTTTCTATCACCGCCTGCAAAATCACTGTTTTCATTTTCCGGTGAAATTTTTGCATTTCCCAGACGCTTTTTTTTGTATTGTCTTCTCCTTTGTTCCCGCTGGAATTGGAAGTCGTCGTTGAGGTTATGGTTACAGTCAGATTCTTCTTTGTCTTTTGGTAGTTGGCTCGATTGCGATGTTGCTACTTGAATCGGAGGAGCATCCGTTTTGCCCGCATATGTTTTACTAGCAACATCCTTGTGGCCTCGGTTTACAGGTGAAACGTCTAACTTCAGACTGGCCTCTGTCGCCAGGGTATTTGGGGCTACAATTGGAAGAGGAAACGTTTGTTTATGTTTATACATACCATTTTCTAGGTTAGTTATTTTCCCAATTAACAGACCATTGTTCTGTTTTAAAATATTGTTCTTATCTGCTAGCTCATCAAGCATTTTCTTGAGATATTCGATCTTCATACTCATTTTAGCCTTTTCAATTTCAAACAGCTTGCTTTCGATCTTGTCATTTCCCGCCAAGTCTTCCGAAGTGCAGCACACAATTTTTGTTTCATCTATTACTCTTTTTATTTTGCCCATACGCTTAACACAACTATTATGGTATATTGAGAAACAGTTTATGCACACGGACACACTACAGTTTTTTTTAACACAGCATTGAAAACCAGGGGTTTTCCCATCTTTTGTACCACTCTCTGATTCACAATCCGACTCGCCCGCCATCTTGAAATGACATATGAGTCATCATTAACTTCCTCAACTTACCTAGAATTATTAACCCCTTAATTTACAGCGTCCTCTGAGGGAAACGCTTCGGAGGGAAGCGCTGCGTCATGGTAGGATTTGCCACTTACGTGATATTTTCTCGGCCAATGTATACCATGATACGGCGCGACTTTTGGGATGAGTGTGTTGTACAATGGTAGGAACTGGCTATACGCTCCCCGGTCGTTCGTTCATTTACTAGAAGTGCTGAGTAATTTCCAACGGATTTTATCTCTTGGTAACTACAACACCGTTAAAGTCCATAAGGATAATTTTCTATCAACTGCCAAAACAGTCCATGGAATTTTATGCATTTTACAAGACTCAGCTCCAACGGATTTCGATAACAGTGTTGTTTTGCTTGAAAGCTAAGCATATGAGGCGACCGTTGAAGTCGTTAAAGGCGTAGACATAACTATTAATATTATAGAATTGAATATTTTATGTTACAAGAGAAATGGTCTTGGTGTTCGCTATTGAGCCATCATTTTTGGTCAGTGGTGACACTGACGTCTTTGAGAAACCCTGATTGACAGCTTTAGCAACTGACCAAAAGGATCTTGATCCGTTAGAACACTTGAGAAGCTTGTTCTTGATCTGCTCATTATATCCCTTCCTGTTCTCGTCAATGGTCCGCTTACACTGGTTTCTAGTCTTGATGAATATATTTGGATTTTCGGCTGTCGGATCAGTTTGCGGTGCCATTTGCGGTAGGTGGCATTTTTACCGCTCTTGAGCAGATTTTCCCATACCATGGTTTACTGGTTGAGATACGTTTGTTTCATAGAAGAGGGGATGAGAGCTGCCACACCAGCTAGGATAACTTGTATTATCTCATCAGCAGATTCAGAAGTGTTTTGATTCCTTAAGACAGACATCGTTCCAAGGAAAAAAAAAAAGATAAAACTCGCGAAGATCACGCCACTATGTAAATTTGTAGTGTCAAACTTTTCGGGGTACCCGTAGCTCCTGTGTTTGTTAGCAAGTTCACACGGAGGTTGGACAGTTACGCTGTAGAGGTCAGAATTAATGGCTAAGAATAGATCCAGGAGGCTAGCAAAGTCTTTTTGACGCTCAGCGATCCTGGTAGGTTCATCAACCAGCTGATTTCCTCTCAAAGAAGTTTTATAGATAAACTTTACTTTATGATACAATTAAACTATTCTTACAAATCCTCATAAAATTCCCTACCTTACCTCTAAGAATCTATATTTTGTTTGCTGCCACGAACACAAGCTTCTTGTCCAATTAGTTTTTATGGATAAACCTCAGTGCATCTTACAATTAAACTATCTTTACAAATTCCGGGTAAAATTCCCTAATTGTGTACTTCTTATTGATTATACTAAGGTTACGTTTATTAATGCAATTCTTCCAAGTTACCAGAAAAATTCTACATTTTATTGATTGCCCCGGAAACAAGTTTCACTTCAAATAAATTTTATGGATTAGCCTTAGTTTAGCTTATAGTTAAATTGCCTCTGCAAATCCTGATAAAATTTTCTAGTTACCTAGTTCTTATCAATTGCACTAAAATTACGTTTATTGATTCAAGTCTTACAAGTTGCTATATTTTATTTGTTGCCACGAACACATGCTTCCCGTGAAACAAGTTTTTTGGATAAACCTCAGTTTATCTTATCATTAAACTATCTTTACACATTCGGGTAAAATTCCCTAGTTTTTATTAATTACACTAAGATTACATTAATTGATGCAACCTTTAAGAGTTACCGTATTATTTCTACATTGTATTGGTTGCCTCGGACACATGTTTTCCTTCAAAGAAGTTTTATGGGTAAACATTACTTTATCCTACAATTAAACTATTCTTGCAAATCCTGCTAAATTCCCTAACTGCCTAAGTTTGTATTAATTGCACTAAGATTACGTTAAAGTCTGCAAAATATATTTAATTTATACAGAACTTATATCCTATGTACCAAAATCAAAAGCTCCGCTATCATACTTTTTAACGGGTCGAATTTGTCATCAATAACCTTTTGATCAACTAACGTAATAAATCAGCTTCGACTCATTGATAACTTCCCTCTCTAAAAGGGAAGATGAGGTTCCGTCCTTTATTTGTGATTAGTAGCATAACCCTGTCTTCCCTGATGCAACCCAACAGCAAGGGATCTTTTTCTTCTGGCTCAGCCATACAACGCTCACAGGAATCACTTCTGACTTCTCCTAGGTCAAACTTCCTCAGGTACGTCCGAAAGTTAACATGTATGTTGCCTACTGCCCTACGTTCTTTGGCAAGTGTAGTAAGCTAATCGTTATGATATCTTGCATTTACTTTTTCCCTTATTTCATGCTTTACCTTACTTTTAGTCATCCACACAGAATCCTTCGACACATTTTAGTAATCTGGTACAGTTTAACTTTAATAAGTCTTTGACCAATATACGTTGTTGTGTTCGATCGATCCTAATGTGACCTACATAACCTGCACGCCAACCAAAGCGCGGTGTCACGAAACACAGGTCGTGACAATATGTATGCATATGTTATGGTCCTTTATCATAACATATTGTGCTTAGTGAGTTAATGTTGTTTCAGAGTTATTAAACAAACTAAACTAAATTAAACGGCTTCGTACATAAACATCGGTCCATGAGCAGTGTATTTAGAAATGAATAATAAAGAATCATGGAGGTACAGAAATTATTTAGGGTCCCAAGTTAATGGCAGATAAATCTAACCAAACTTTTAGGGCTCGTTATAAATGATTCCATCCAATTATTATTTATATTTCTTCTAGGTAATAAAACGTTAACTTTGTAAGACACAAAAGTTCCATCCAACACGTCAAACCCGCGATCAGGACTAATGAATAAATAACGGTCTTTTTGTTAGTATTAAATTTTGATGAGATATACCCCTGAGATAAAACAAATACCCATTTTAACTATGTAAGCGCCTAGTGGGTCCATAATATTGACACACCCCTATTTCCACCTACATAACAGCCATAACACTAACATTGAACATATCACATGTAATTCTACTAATTTTTAGAATATTACAAATGATATATATTACGCATATTATTCTAAATAAAATATAGGGTGATGAAAATATTTACACAAGCTTTAAATATGCCATTTTTGTCGATTGTCAATGCAACACGGAAATTAACTCCATCTTGCTTCGCTACGATCTAACCAAATACTGCAAAAGAATTCGCATCGCGTTCTGACATATCTCTACTTAATAATGCAACTCTAGTTGTATATGTAACAAAGCTCATTTTCGCTTAAGAGTGGTTCTAATCCATACGGGCCGGCTAGGCATTAATGGAGTAAAAGTTTGAGTACACTGCCAGTTAAACCGGAAAAGCCGCCGGACTATTCAAGCTTTCAAAATAATGTAATAACACAGCTTATTCAATAACCAGCTACTCATCTTGCGGCGGCATCCTTTGATTTGGGAAAGTCAAGTGAAAATTTTAGAAGAGGGCCATGAGTTAATATTTTTCTAAACGTCTGGGCATCTGAATAATACTTTTGACAGTTCGTTTAATTTAAAATACGATGTTTTATCGTCTAAAATCCGTTTGAAAACGATTTTAAATGGCAAAATTGTATAAAAATCCGAAATTTCCGGTCTTTTTGGGGCAATAGCCGTAGCTTCGGACGAATATGTCGTGGATTTTGAAGCGAATATTCATTTTAAATTCAGTTCACTTCGTGTCATTACATTGCCTGAAAAATCACGAGACCGTGAAACTGATCCGCTCAGGGCACTGCCAGGATGCGCAGTGCCCGACATTCCAACTTTCCGATTTCGGTAGAGATGAGTAGCTGGTTATTGAATAAGCTGCGGTAATAACATTTAACTAAATACTCAAGCAATTTTAATTTTTTAAATTAATAGGAACGTTACGGGGAGTTACACTGAATATGAGTGCTTAAACGCAACTGATTTGATATGGTCAGTATGTTGATAGACAATGTCCGAACCAATGCATGAAACCCACGAAAAAGAAGAAACAGCTTCTATAGAAGATAGTTTTAGGCACATTTTATGAACATGAATACTCTTTTCACTACGGACTACATGAATATTATCAAAAACTTACCGAATAAAAACTAAATAAACTTTGATGAAGCACCTTCCATCTTATTAGGGGGGTGTGGTCGGCAAAATCACTTCAGCCCTGTTAACCCTCCTGATACCTGAACGTTAAATCTGTTTTCACATATTTATTGTGTCTTATTGAAATTATTATCCGGTTTAACTGGCAGTGTTAACTTAACGATAAAAGGACATAGAACAACTGTTGTTGGAGTGTACGCGCCAAATGACGACTCAGGACAGACAGTAAAAGATAAGTTTTATAATACACTAAACGACACCCTTGCAACCCTTGGTAACCAAAGAGAGCTGATTCTGCTAGGAGATCTAAATGCTAGAGTAGGAAAAAAGAATGATAGTAAAGTGGTTGGAGCATACGGAGAAGAGACGCTAAACGACAACGGGCAAAGACTTCTAGAAACATGTGAACAACATAGAATGAAAATATTGAATGGATTCTTCAACCACAAGAATATCCATAAATACACATGGCACCAGGACACCAGAGGTCTCAAATCCATAATAGACTACATAATCCTAAAACAAGACACAAATTGGCATATAAAGGATACAAGAGTATATAGAGGAGTGGAATGCGGCTCCGACCACTTCCTACTAATCTCGAAAATATGGATAAAATTCAACAAAGATAAAGGACACCATACAGGATACAAAACTGGAACAAGTCAAATATAACCTTGACAGCCTATACGAATCGAGCACTAGAACCCTCTATCAGAATCGGCTGGACCAGAAACTAAATGAACAATATCTAACAATGGACACCACAGATCTCTACAAACACATAATGGATTCTGTACACTCGGCCGCATATGAGTCTCTCGGAATAGAAAACCACAACCACAACAAAAACTACAATCTGATGTGGAATACAGAGCTAGAAGAACAGAAGCAAAATAAACAGCAAACCTACAATAAATGGCTAAGTACAAAAGATAACAATGACTATGAAACATATAAACAAGAACAACGCAAATACAAAAACATGATTAACAATAACAAAAACGAAACATGGGAAAGGAAGTGTAAAGAGGTGGACTGTCACATCGGCGGCACAAGATCGTCAGAGGCCTGGAACTTGATTAGGTCACTAAGAAAAGAAACGTCAAATAAAATAAATATACAGCCGATACCAATACATAAGTGGCAAAAACACTATGCCAAAGAACTGAAAGAAGATAGAGAACGGTACCTTACAAGATCACCTACATCGTGTACTGTACAGGGAGAATATATTGATATCGACGATGACGAGATAGAGAAAGCGATAAAAGCCATGAAAACAAAAAAAGCACCGGGGCCAGAAGGATTACCAGCAGAACTATTTAAAAATGGCTCACGGAAACTAACCACATACCTAAAGGAACTGATGACAAGATGCATAAATGGAGAACCAATTCCAAATACCTGGAAAGAAGCATGGATAACACCGATCCACAAAAAAGGGACAAAAGAAGACTGCTCTAACTATAGATGCATTTCGGTCACCAGCACAATGAGCAAATTTTATGGACGAATCCTCCGAAATATAATTGAGAAAGAATACTCACCACTTGAAATAGAAGAACAGGCAGGTTTTCGTACAGGACGATCATGTATGGACCACATCTTTACTTTGGTTCAATTAAATGAGAAAAAAGCTGCAACAAATAGAGATGTCCATCTACTATTCGTAGACCTTACAAAGGCCTACGACACAGTCCCGGTTCAGAGACTTTGGCAGGTCCTAGAAAAATCTTCCATAAACAATACAGCCATACAAGCAATAAAACAACTCTATGATCAAGCGACATCAAGAATTAAAGTGGGTACAACTATATCCGGAAGTTTTAGAGTATCCAAAGGCCTACGATAAGGATGCTGTCTATCCCCCACGCTGTTCAAGATTTACCTTAATGAAGCCCTCCGAAAATGGAGAAGATCATGCGGGGGAATGGGTATACAACTAAATGAGGAAAAAACTTTATACACCCTACACTTTGCGGATGATCAAGTAGTAATAGCCCAAGACAAAGAAGATTTAGAGTTTATGACAACAAGACTTCTGGCTGAATATGAGAACTGGGGAATGTCGGTTAACAAATCGAAGACCAAATATCTGTGCATAGGCAGAGAAGCAGAAAACCTTCACGTAAACGACATAAAAATAGGAACATGCAACAAATACACCTACCTAGGAACTCAAATAGACAATACGGGTAGAACAGAATGTGAGATCGAGGAAAGGATTTTGAAAGACAGGAAAGTCATCGGATGCCTGAACTCAATATTATGGTCCAAAAATATATCACATGAAAAGAAACACCTTATCTATAACTCCATTTTCAAGAGTGTGGTATTGTATGGTTGTGAAACATGGCAATTAACGAAAAACATGGAGCAACGACTTCTAGCACTCGAGATGGACTTCTGGCGAAGATCTGCAGGAAGATCAAGGGTGGAAAGAATAAAAAACATCCGAATCAGAGACATCATGCATGTAGAGAAAACAATTATTGACGAGATACAGAGAAGGCAACTAATATAGTATGGCCATGTGGAACGAATGGAAGATGGGCGCCTCCCAAAAATTCTATTAAAATGGACACCACCAGAAAGAAGGAAACGAGGAAGACCCAAAACAACATGGCTCGGTGGAATAAAAAAGGCTATATCAGAACGGAACCTACAACCGGCAGACTGGGAAGATAGGAGTGGCTGGAGGCTGGGGACCGGAAGGCGCAGGACGCTATGAGCCCGGAGATATTATTGAAATTATAATAATATGTATGAGTGCTAAACGGCTTTTTTTAGAAATATGACATTATTACACGTTCACAGCATGGCTTGCTTAACATATTTTTGCCAGAATCGGCACGAGAAATTAACAATATTAGACATTTAATCATTTAATTGACTATAAGCTGGTTCGACTTGATCTGGATTCTGCCCTGAGGTTAGTTATTTTTCAATAATCTACTAGATTATTTAACTCGTTGTCCACTGCTATTGGGCTTTCTTCGATATATTAAAATTTCGTAAACTTCTTTGTCTTCTAGGCATCTGTAGTCGAAGAATGGAGATACTTCTACCACTGCATGGCTGAGTCCTCTGTAGGCTGGAATGAGTCCTGACTGGTCCTGGATTGCGGCCCATGCAGCATATTCTCTAGGTAAAGTTATAGGTAAAGTTATATATACATTATTTACAATTTCTTACCTCTTTTTTATACACTTTATCTTTTTACACGTCTTCTCTTCACAATATCGTTTGTATATACATTATTTTATATACACTTGTTTCTATTCCAATTTTCTTATATTAGGTTTCCATATCTTAAATTTTTACTTACTTAATGTTCACTTTATTCTATGTATATCCATGCTTATAATTACATGACTAGCTATTTCATTATTTCCTTATCTATGTATGTTTCTCCTTATCACATAAACATCTTTTGCTTATATATTTCTTCTCACTTTACATAAACAACTTTTGCTTATATATTTCCTCAATTATTTCAACTTATGTATGTTTATTTTTTATTCTTCATACTTTACATAAACATTTCTGGCTTATGTATCATTTCACCTGGGAACTATGCCCTTCTTGAGCTTCTATGTTACCAAATTTTTTGCCTAGACTTCCTTGATCATCAGTCAGTTATTTCAGTCCTTATATGCTCAACTTTCCATGCCCAAATTCTTTGCTGTGACTTTCTCATTTAGATAATCCGTCGTTGCAGTCTTATTTAGGCCGGTGAACACTTTACATTATAATTCGTATTTGCATAGACAGTTATTCCTGTATACACTCCGGATACACAGTTTCAATGGCACCTGAGTTTTTTCTGCTTTTCTCGATAACGATAATCATGCAACTGGTTCATTTACTATATATCTTCACACCTGCTTGAACTGTTTATTTTGCATACATAGTTCACTAATATTTGAGTCTCCTATACTTTAACACTTAATACGACTTATTCTAGTTTCATTTGTCTTCATAAATCCTTTTTTGTACAATACTATATAAAATGTCTATTTTTCTATATACAGTTACCATACACTTCCTAAGTGTTTTTATCTATGTACTTGTCTTATTAACACTCGGGTTTATATTATGCTTATTTACGTTGAGTTGCTTTCTGTTTCACTATATACAATTTATTATTTTCCTTATTTATATTTTAACCTCCTAAGTGTCTTGTATATATAATTTTCTATGAGCACTTGGGTTTTATATTACAACTATTTACATTGAGGCTTTTCCTCTCACCTAATTTTTGTGTTTGTCTCAGTTTCTTAGTTTCTTATTACTTGAGTACTTGTTCCATATATAATTTTATTTTCCTTATCCTCGTCATCATCAATAGTTTCTCCTGCTTTCTGCTTTATGGTTTCCTTTAGTTTCTCCTATACAAATCTGTTGTATAGCGCCATTTTAATTACTGATTCCTGATGTTGTTTAATTATCATGTTAATTTATTTTTATATATTTTTCCTTGCAGATACGGACCTGCGCCGGTCGTACCATATTGCGGTTCTAATACCCACCTTGCTCAACTAGTAGCAATCCCTTTCCTAAGTCTGCGTTAACTATCCTAGATGGCGACACTTGGATGTGCCACTTCAATGAATTTGTTACTTGTACTTACTGCTACTAGGTTGTAACAGTTCGATTTTGCCAAGAGCAAACATTTTTAAAAGTTTATTTATATGCCACCTCTAAAAAAATGATGCTGTGTTTTGCACGCATCGGCTTATTAATTATAAATTTATTAATTCGATTTGCTTGTAAATATCAGTTTCCTAATACAAATTAACCATGTTTTAAGTATAGGTTAGCTATATATTTGTATTCTTAATCCGTTGTGACCATTTATTTTAGTTGATACGCTACAGCGATGTACCTTATTATTAAAATAACTTGGCTTGATTTGCATTATATTATCGTAAGCAGCCAGCTAGTCGATTTATATTTCTAAAGAATTCTGTTAGCCTGCAAAAAAACGCTGCGTTTGACTTGTTGATCCGTATTTTGGTAGTAGTTTTTGTGACCTTCGTCACGGAATAATAGAGATGGGCTATGTATCGCGCGTTTTCATTCTCAATTTAGATTTTTGAACGTTTATCATTCCTGCTAGAGCATTTCTGGAAGAATATAATTTTAGCTCACTATTCGTGGCTTCCGCCGTCATTTATCATCATAATAAGCGAGAATTAAGGCGTCTATTTTCTTAGAATTATTCCTTGTATCGAATCACTCGTCATGTTTTCAGCCCATTACTACTTGTGTCGCAGTATTTTATTTCGAAGGCAAATTGGCGGAAGACGGAACGTTGGAGAGGCTTTTTCTAGTTTGCTCGCCTGGGAAACGTTTGCCAGTATAGCGAGAAACTGCACGTTTTAAGTATTGTGATATAATACAACCCTTTTGATAAGGGATTTACTGTGTGGTTTTGTTTGAGTTTTTTGACACGACCGATTATTCGGGCTCTACATGCTGTACTAGCGGCTTCCACGTTCGTCCCATAAGACCGAGACCGTCGAATCTCTTTTAATACACCCTCAAGTTCGAGTCTGAGGGTTCTTCTGCTGGGCCAGAGGTTTAATTAAAGGACTGGAACTTTGTTCTGAAAGGCCGGAAGCAGGTCCGCAACTTTTTTTCCCTGGAAGGCTGACGATGGGCCTTAACTTGTGGTTCCCGCACTAGAGGCCATCGACAGAATTCGACGACGGGATTTGGGTATAAGTTTTGTGTCTCATTGTTTCTTATGTTTACTCTTCGTTTGCTTTTATTGATATAAATCAAAGATTGAATTGAGGTAGCTCATTGATTTTAATTAATTTAATTTACATTTATGCACTGCTTTATCGGACCAGTTAATCTAATTGCTTTGAGTTGTTTTCTCATTTTAAAAGTCAAGCGCTGGCTGGATAACTTCATTCTTTTCATTCATTAGTCGGCAGATATAACTGCTCTGAATTTTATCATTTTATCATATGAATCAAGCTAACCATAATTTTAATCTGATCTGGTGCTTTTATTAACTTCTCAAGTTTTTTTGATCTAATCATTGTGTCCGCTCATTGCGGCATATTATCTCCATCAGTGCAGCGCACGCATACCTAGTTGTAAGAAGCTTAGTCTGCGTCAAGTGTTCACTTTGATAAGTAGTGTTTAGTGCATTTAGTGATAAGGCATATAGAACCGAGGTTTTCCAACTGAATTGGTCTCTGTACGTACAATCTCCATATTGTACTCTGTTTATTTTATTAATTACTTTAAGTCATTTAACATTCTTTTGTCTACTCAACCACATTTTAATATAACCATTTTCTCCAGATAGATTGTTGCTGTGCTTGCAAAAAAAAGGATTAAGGCCATCTGTACACGGAGCTTCTCGTCATAGACGCGTATTAAGCGCGACGTACGGGAGGTGTACGTCTGGTGTACGCTCGCTTGTATTTAAATCAACAACAGCACACGAAGACGCATGCATCTTCGTGTGCGGTTGTTGATTTAAATACAAACGAGCGTACACCAGGCGTACACCTTCCGTACGTCGCGTCTAATACGCGTCTATGACGAGAAGCTCCGTGTGCAGATGGCCTTAGTAGCAAATATAGTGTCCATTAAATTTTTAGATTGTGTTTTCTTGATAGGTTAAGTTGGTTGATTATAGTGCCATAATTATTCTCATTTTCTTGAAAGTTTGAAATTAAGTACTAAGAACCGGTTAATTTATGAGCGAATCTAGCCACTCGGTACAACACCAGCCGAGCTTTTTCCGTTTAGCTGGCTAGAACGGGTGGCGCTCAAACGACCCCACGGCAGGGGCCGGGCTTTGCAATACGTCCCTCCGGGGCTAGGTTCATTTTTTTTGATTAATTGGGGTTCAATCATAAAAAAAACGTATTGCAAGGTGGCGACTTGCATTCTGCGACGATTAAATAAATTAATGCGCGATTTGGATTTATGCTATATTGAAATTATTAGTTTTAGTGGGTATATCGATATAGACTTTTATATTGACCAATTGTTAAGTTCAATTGACACTGCGCGAAAGATTACAGGCGCGTGATTTGAATTTTTTAATTATAATTGAATTGTTTTTTGACGTAGATCATTGTTTTTTTATGTAAATTACGGCATGCCTCCACCAATCTGTCACCATAGATTTTTGGTGGTTGCCGTGATTAAAAAGAATGACGGCGTCTATTCAGAGAAGAGTTAATGATAACACATTAACAATGTCTATTGGTCAGAAACGTAATAAGATTATATTATACCCGATTACTAAGACGTGCATGCTTTCTCGATTTGAGGTATATTTTTGAATTGTTTATAGGTCTTTGGTCACTGCTTTATAAATATAGTTTTTCTTAAGAGTTTGTGTTGTGTTTTATTTGATTTAAGGTTTAAATTTCCGCTACACTTTTAGCTACTTGGCGGACTCTACTTAGAAACTTATCTCTCTCAGAACTTTGACAAATTTATCATAGATTCGACTTTTACCCATGTGGACAACCAAGGCTAGGTTTGGGTCAGGAGAAAAGGATTAGAACCTTAGGCAACCATGTGGACAACCTAGGAGCGGATGGAACTTGAGGCGACCATGTGGACAATCTAGGAGCTGGTTTTAGGTGAGACAAAAGCCTGCGGAACTGAAGGCTCGGTAGCGTATTTATATTATAATAAGTGCTGATCATTGCACGCTTAAGGTTCATAATCTCTCCCGTTGACTGCTCGCGTTGTTTTTATTTATATTTAGTTAGTAGCTTATGCATTTTAGTAGTTTACAATATTTTGTAATAAAATATGTTCTACACACTGGTTTTTACCTAACATACTCCAATCATGATCATAAATCAACATAAATTTCACATGTTTGCCAAGAGTACAAAGTAAAAAGTAGTTCTAGTCCAATCAGTGAAGTTAAGTAACGTCTGGCGTGGTTAGCACTTGAATGGGTGACCGCTTGATTTAGTTTTATGAAGGTTTCACTTCTACCATTTGTTTTTAATTTATAAAGTTTTTAATATCGCTCTGCTTAAGTTTTCACTTCTGTCATGCGGTTTTAATCGCAGACCTTTTTTCCTCCTTCACTACCTCAGGGATCCCAAACAGGTACAATCTTAATGTGTAGTGAGAATCATTAGCCGTTTTGTTGTAGAGGTGAAACGAACTGGATGTCGTTCTCTTAATGTCTGATGCGGAATCAAATGAAACCGCGTTATTGGCAGTCACGATGACTTGGCAAAATGATGCCTTCGAAAAATCTATCGATGCTAATTCACTGTGATTATATATGCCGGGTAAAATATCAAAAAAAGGATAACTAGGAAGACAACTAGAGAAATAATATTGCTCACATTGCCACATTTACTTATCTAATATACGTACCTATGTGACCATCGCTTCTGATTTTGTAGATAAGAGACATTACTATTTGATCGGCCTTAAATAGAGCAATAATTACTTCGCTTAATGGTAAAATCTGAAAATCGTTTACAAATGCCTCATATTTTTCATAGTCTCCATCTGACATCAAGATTAAGTGTTTAAATGGAGAACGAAACATATCGTTCTCGTTAATCTGAAAAAGAGACTGTGTGACAACAAACATACTGTCCGTCAAAACAATTCTCGGTAAGAAATATTCATTAAATACAGGATGGTTCAGAATGATTGTTATAATAAGAAATGTGACAGGTTCAAATCTTTGATTAGCTACAAAATCCATATTGCTCTAATTTACTTTCGCGATCAATAAGAAGAAGAATACCAGAATATTCAGTAAAATAACATCTAAAACAACTCTGCATTAGCGATCCAAAGAACTATGAAAAAGTCGCACTAAGACAACGCAAAGCAAAAATGTTTAAAATAAAATCATCAAAATCATCGAAATTATCAGAGAGTTGAACGCACCATAACCATACCTCCTAGAAAGGTCTTACTGCTTACGCGTGACGTCTTCAACACTAGGCACAAGTTATTTACAAGCGTATATTTAAATGTGCAATTTCTTTTAAAATTTCACAATTATTAAGTAGGCATTTTAGATGCAAAAATCTGGAAAAAATATAATAAAAACTTGCTTTTTTTAATTTAATTTTTTTTATATGTAGTTTGAAACGTAATTGGGCTAATATTACTTTAAGCGCGACTATTATGGCTGATAATGTTTATTACTATGTTTTTTTTAATCAAAAATTAAATTGCAGTTTACTTACCTTTTTCTGCATACATAAATAATATTTGAGGGCTTTAGGTTAAAACAAGGTTGCGAGTCATGAACTCAGCCCTGAGACGCGCCTCATTTAATGGAAAATAATATTTCAAATCAAAAACCTTTGAATATCCAATTTATCAAAATAGGTAGGTGATAAAATGTCACCATAGGTATGAAGGTGTCAGAAAAGAAATGTAAAATTTGATAGTATGTTTTCTTTATCCAAAGGACCCGGCAATATTAAAATGGAAATTGGTTACCCGTGACATTTGGATGAAATTTAGGTACGCTATTAGGGACGTCCTAAGCATCATTTCTTACCATGGGCACAACCTTGTATATATGACAGCTGAGCCGATGTTAGCTGTCAAATATTAGAATCTTATAACCATGACAGATCTTCATGATTGAGATATCGATTTCTACTGACCCTGCCAAACGACAGCACTCATCTTTTTCCATTTTTGATATTAAATATGTCGTTTGACCTTTTTGACTTGTATGAAAATTGTAGATTCAAAAAATAAAAAAAAAACGAAGCTGTCAGAGCCTGTCATTTGTTTTAATCGAAAAAGATACTTAAATCTCGTTCTTTTTCATTTTAAGGTAGTTTATTTATGATAAAACTTGAAAAAGCTTTATACAGGTTTCAGATTTTATTTTTTGGATTAGATTAAGTATATTATTAAGGTCTAATATTACATATTAAAAGTCTCCAGTTTAATTTTTTTTACTCAAAAAATTATGATTATGTTTAGAACAATAATAATTATTAGGAAGTTTATTTGAAATGCTGGTACGAAACTTTTTCAAATATCAATTTTTATGTGATTTTTACAATTATTTCCAAAAGGAGTCAAAAGGCTGTTTTCATTTAGATAGCTTAATCAGCTCACAAAGAAAAGACATTTTATTGTAAATATCCAAAAATGTATCTTCGAACTGATTAATCAGTTTTTTAAATATAATGCATGCTGCTGAAACTATGTCCATAAGGGAACATAATTCATATCAAGTTCATTAAAACAGTATTTGGTAAATTCAAGCAGCCCATGAAGGGTATGACTTAAAGCTTAAACTTACGTCCTTTGGAAAACCTAAAACATGAACTTTAGGCCAATTTTTATAGTTTCCATTACATCCTTTTTGAGGCATAATTACAATAAGTATCACTTACCAAAGAGCTTGCCGATACCGAGTTAAAAACATACAATTAACGACGAACAAAAACTTATAGAACTCTGCTCTAAAAACAAGTGAGTATTGGCTGTAAACAAGCTGGCCGTGCAGCACACATTAGGGTATTACACAAAAACAACAGGTCATTAAGTTCGAAATAAATGGTTTTACGTACTTAAAACTACGCCCATCAATATAAATTGTATACCTAAATATACAACGAGATATTAGGTATAAGTTTCATGCCCTTAAAAGCCCATAAATAGTTTCGATTTCAGAAAAATGCAAGAAAATAACACTAGCTACGACAGCCATTATCGTCAAATTCTCAAACTGATCGTTTGATACACAATCAAAGGCGATGAGTTGGGACTTGGAATTCCAGTCGTCCAACGTGATAAAATAATCAATACTTTTACTCGGTTCCCATTCAATGGAATTCTTATGGCAAAATCACTTGACTAGATGTTATGACGTCACTGCAATTTTAATATTTCCAGTAGGCCTTTCTGTAGGAGGTAATGACCATAATTAGAGGACAACCCTGAAATTATACAAATTGGTACCAATTTGTCCACTTCAATTTTATTGAAAGTTTCTACGTAGGGCCCCATGCCCCAGGGTGTAAATTGCCTATTGCTAATTTAGTGACCCTAAAAAAGCTGAACCTAAAAACTTGAAAGTTCTTGAGGTTTATTGGAAGAATTCAATGATTCTCGGTAAATGATTTGGTTAATTTTTTAGTGTCTATCAGCCTCAGTTTTTAGCAAAGGCAAGCAGGTGTTATTAAAATTATGAGAAACTGAAGCAAAACATTGATCTTTATTTAAAATATTAAAGCACTGATCTGGTAGCAGTCAGTTTGCATTTCATAACGATTGCGCCCTGGTTTCCAAAAAGAAAAAAATGTTTTGTTATTGTCCTCAACACATTTAGGTGAAACACTTAACCAAGATACTACTAAACCCATCATGGTAATAGATTATAACTACACTAAATATAAAAGTTGCAAGGAAGAGCAGAAGATGGCCTCTTACTATTTCTATTAATTTAATGAACGTCGATAAATGCACTCTTGTTCTATATCAGTTGAATCATCCCAATTAAAATGCTGTCCAACCGGACTTTTTACAAAACTTAGCTTTGAATCCACATAGAATGCTTTGGAATGGAATCAATTTGTTCCATTCCAAAGCAAGTAAGAGAAGTCGCGTATTTTTTGATACTGAGGAGACACCAAGTTCAAACCAAAGTTTCAACGTTGGACAAGTCCCAAACGCAGGTATAATATATGCCCTTGTAAAAGAGACAAAAAATAAGGAACGTCTGCATACATTGCAATAATTGGATTTGTAAAGACCATGCATCGGAAGGATATGCCGGTTATGTGCATAAATTGTGGCGAATTATTAACTTTTTTGTCATATTATCATTTTACTGTTTATCCGAAATGTTTCGTTTTTAAGTTTAAACTTCCTTTTATTTCATATTGTTTTTGTTTGTAGTGCTTCTGGATTTTGTTTATTTTTTGATTAAGAGTTACTTTTCAAATGTATATTTATACATAATTTCAGAAAAAGCAGCATTCTGTTATTGGAATACAAATATATCTCATGAGAGCAATCGCGTGATAAATTTCTGCGCTAGTACTGAATGGATAACCTAGTTTTCCTACATCTTAGAACACTTCATTTCTCTGTTGTTCTTCCTAAGACTATTTATTTTTAGCAAAAATTATCTTCTTCGTAGGATGCCTTTGTGACTCTAAATTTTGTGATTTTACAGATTCCGATTGGCTTATTTTGCCAACCGTTCTGTGTAATAGTACTAAATTATCCATTTTTAAGGAATCAGAAAAACAATTTCAAATATACCGAAAACAAGACGACCACGAATCAATTCATTATCTAAAATAGCATGTTTAAAATAATTAGCTATGGGCTGATTTAGTCTTCTACTTATTTAGTTTAGGACCTGAATTGAAGCATCATGACCAAAAATTATTAAAACTTATTGTTATATCCACTGAATTATCAACAACTATATCGTAATTTTTTTTGGTTGTTATTGTTGTGCTAGTGAGTTTACAAATTTCTATATAGACCTCTTAGAATTTTTAGAATCAGCAATATGATTCCGGGAAAACACCTTTTAGTTTCACTCACCAAAAGACGGTTTATGAGCATGGTATTCCTAATATGACATCTTGCATAAAGATAAAAAAAAATCTTTTTTACATACATGTATTTAGAAACCGCCTCTAATTTGTTTTTACTGTCAAGGACGAATAAACAATTGTCGCACTGGGGTAAAAACTACTATATTTTTTTGGAGGGCATGCGAAAAAGCTTCTATGCTATAGTAAAAATTAATCATTAGAGCGCTTTCACACGAGGATACTGTATACGAGATACGCGTATCCGAGATACAGGTTAAACATACATTCAAATGGACCTATTCACACGGCATGAGCTACGCATACAGAATGGCGATACCGAATTTCTGCATCCCGGCAACTCAGCCGCCGGACGCTGAATGCGTTTGTCGCATACAAAATTACCATTACGATATATGGACCTGTTCAGTCATGGATACTTTTGCAACGGAGAAGATATCATAGACGCAGGATATTTTTCAGTATAAATTTAATTGTCATAGGTATTATTTACTACGCGCTACAGTGTAACACGGCACTGCGGCTATTTTAGTTCGGATTGGAGAAATACGTCAATTCGATGCAGCAGTCCAAGTTTTCGACCACTATTCGTAATTTGCATACAGTATCCTCGTGTGAAAGAGCTCTTAATCAGTATGATTTTCGGAGCTTCATAAATCCTCTTTCCTTTAATTAATTTTTTCATATTAGTACAAAATTATGAATTTTTACAAGTATCACCCTGGAAATAAGGAAAAGGGCCATTTTATAGTTGGCGTGTCGGATCTTTTTTATCGTTTTTTTTTTTCCTCAAAAGCACATAAATTGAGTGTTTTTACGTCATTTGTAGTCGTTTTTTATTGGCGAAGACCTAGTGGTAATCAACTGTCTTGCGGGACAGTGCAGTGGACCGAATAGGAGTGCTGTGTGGGGTAAAAAATGTAGAGAAATAGGAAATATTCGGTTTGTAAAGACGAATTTTGTTAAAAATATGTGTTATTTTTATAAATATTCCAGTGGCGTAACACGGTTAGGGAAAAGAGGGCTCCACAGTCCCGTTACAGTTGATTAATAATTGATTATCATTCTACTAATATTTTACATCGCGCAAGGCCCGCTTTGCTCGCTCCGCGTACGCAAAAACGACACTAACTCAAGGCGAAATGAAAAAACAATTAATTGATTTTAAAATTCTGAGGACCCACCAAATTTGCCGAAAAAAAGCCCCCAAAGTTCGAGTTTTGACAGAAATTTCCCGTACCACTTACAAAAACTCTAGAAATATAGGGAATACACCACCCGAAATCAATTAATGTTTTTTTTTTCATTTTGCGCAGGCATTGGCTTAGCTTGGGTTAGTTACGTTTCGTTGCGCCCCGTAAGCGAGCGAAGCGAGCGAAAGGCCATGCGCGAAGTTAAATATTAGTAGAATGATAAAAAATTAGTCAACTGCAACGGCACTGGAATATTTATAAAAATGAGACATATTTCTAACAAAATTTGTCTTTGCAAACCGAATGTTTTCTATTTTGAAGTGAAACTCTTTAATTAAGCAGCATGTTCCAGTATAGCTAGAGAGTTGAAATTTTCAGGACATGTAGCCGGGATAAAATGAAAACCCTGGACGAAAACTGGACCCCGGACCACCTTCCTCCCGTTCGGCTAGGAGTGGGGGACAAGAAAAACAACTAAAATATTTAATTTGGGCAGAACGGGAAGAGCTAGGGGGTCGAAATTTTTATGGTAGGTGCGCCTCATGGGGGCTACCTTTGACCATATGGGGGGGACCGGGGCTCTAATTTAAGGGGTTAAAAAAAAACGTTTTTCTTCAAACGTCAGTAAATACGTCATTACTCGACTGTGTAGGCGGCCGTGAAGTTTCGTTTTTCCTCCGCCGGAGCTTTACTTTCCACTTTGCCTCCGGCGGAGGTAAAAGTGTTGTCATAGCAACATAGATACAATACAAACAGACAATAAAATAGGCGTCAACAACTCAAGATTTATTAAACTACAATTTGTACTTATCACTCAATTTGTGACTGCATTTCTAAAAATCACTAATTTAGGAACAAATTGGTTATTATTTAATCGAACTTACTCAATAACTTCTTATCAATACGGAATTAAAACCCAATCGGAGACGCAATCTTAAAAAATAATTATTGTTGACAGTGTCCACTGATAGCTTTATGTTACATTACTATAGCAACATCCTGCGTCTATTCACCGACACCGGTCTAAGCCGCCTTGCGAACCCACTTATCTTTAATAATAATTAGATATTATTACTATTAAAAGGAGATGTTTTTGCATTAATTTGTCGACATTTGAAGAAAAAACAGCATATTTTATTTGGAGGAAAAGTTACTTTTCATGGCTTGCTCTCTATTACCAGCCTCACTCCGTTCGGCTGTTAAACACGAGCGCGCCATGAAAAGTATCACTTTTCCTCCATATAAAATCATATACTATTTTTGCTTAAAAAGTTGTTCGGAATGTTAATAAAAGTATTATAAAACGAAATAATAAAAAAAAGTTAGGGAAAAGCGGTTTTCGGAGAAAAAAAGGTGAAGGAGTTCAGCTACGAGGTCGGGGATGGCAAAAATAAATAAAAATGCCCAAAGAAAAAAAATAAAACAAATTTGAAAAAATGAGATAAAATTTAAAAAAACGTAAAAAATATGCAAAAAGTTAATAAAAGTGTTCTAAATCGAAATGAAAAAAAATATTAATAAAAAAAAGAACTGATTGTTCGGAAAGTTAATAAAAGTATTATAAAACCAAATAAGAAAAAAAACTGTGGTCGTGAATAAAAAACAACATTCTTCGGAAGGCAAATAAAAGTAATATAAAACGAAATAAAAAATGGTTAGAGAAACGCGGTTTTCAGCGAAAAAAAAATTGATAGAAAAAGGAAAAAAAAAAAAGTGTCGAAACCGGGGGCAACAATTAAGAAAAAGAACAAAAAAAATTAAAACTCAGTTTCTAATATCTCTTTCAGAATTTTCACTTCAATTGTGTGTTTATAAAGGTGACGCACATAATTTTTTTATATACTTGTTTACCCCACGCAGCACCCCTATTATTCGGCTAGGCTCTTTAATAGGACTAGACACAGCGGGGTAGATACTGACTGGGACTTATATAAAGAGGCTCGAGGGCAGTATAAAAGAGAGCTGAGAGGATCGCGAAGGAGTGCCTGGAGGGCCTACTTTGGAGGGATATCTCAAAGCCCCGGCCGCTGCTAGGCTCTGCAAGGTGCTGTCAAGGGATCCACTCGTCAAATTGGGCAGTGTCCGTAAGCCAGGTGGAGGCTATACGTGGTCACCGGCGGATACTCTGCACCAGCTACTGACCACACACTTTCCAGGCACAACAGTTATGGACCGGGGAAGTGAGGGCGGGGCCGGTTTCAGCATTGGAGCTGACTACGGCACTGCCAGAAAGATGGTCACCTACAATAGGCTAAGGTGGGCGATCGAGACCTTCGTCCAGTTTAAGGCGGCAGGTGAGGATGGGGTCTTCCCGGCGCTGTTGGACCTTTTCAGGTCCTCTATTGCACACGGGTATGTGCCGGAGCCCTGGAGGCACAGCAGAGTGGTATTTATTCCCAAGGCGGGAAGGAATGACTACACCGATACCAAATCGTATCGACCTATTTGTCTTACCAGCTTCTTGATGAAGACACTAGAGAGGCTGGTGAACCGATACCTTAGGGAGTGGGTGGCTCTAAGGGCCCCCTCTGAGTCCGGACTCGGCTCTTCACCACCTGGTATCCAGGTTCGAAGAGGAGCTAGGGGGCGGACTGCTATCGGTGTGCGTGTTTGCGGATATTGAAGGAACCTTCAATAACACAGCCGTGGGTTCGATCTGCCGATCTGTGGAGCGAACAGGGGTGGGACCGGTCATAACGAGCTGGATCCGCTCCATGTTCACCGGGCGGAGGGTCGAGGCTAGACTGGAAAATGAGGTGGTTGTGGTTGAGTCATCACGGGGATGTCCTCAGGGAGGTGTTTTGTCCCCCCCCCCTGTGGTGTCTAGTGGTGGACGATATCCTACGCATCCTGAGAGTAGAGCATGGGGTCTATATACAGGCCTATGCAGACAACGTTGTGGTTATGGCACAAGGTACTGAGGTGGGAATATTGCAGAGGCTTCTGGAGAAAGCACTGACAAGATTCTCACAGTGGTGTAGGGATAACGAACTCAGAGCGAATCCCAAAAAGGTAGAGATGGTCATCTTGACCAGGAAAAGGAAGGGAACTCTCTTGTGGCTAAGAAATGCGTCAAGTGTCTGGGTGTCTGATTGGATTCCAAACTGACCTTTCAGGAACACATTCGGCTCAAGACCACGGTGGCGCTCAGTGCCCTGTGGGCTTGCCGTAGGGCGCTGGGAGGGACCTGGGGACTTTGGCCGAAAACTATGTTATGGATCTATAGAACGATTATCGCTCCGATGATCATGCACGGATCGGTTGTTTGGTGGCCAGGATCCATGAAAATGACGTCCAGACTAGTGCTGAACAACTTACAGCGACTTGCATGCCTCTGCATCACAGGAGCCATGAAGACGGCGCCCACGAGGGCCCTAGAGGTGCTGATGGGGTTGCCCCCATTGGTGGACCGGGTGAGGCACGAGGCAGCCCGAGCGGCCATGCGATTGGCTGATGCGAGGATGTGGAGTGACAACGGCTCCTGCCAGGGCCATTGTGGTCTATGGCGGGGCTTGTCTGAGGACCTAGCCATTCTGGGTTTACCAGGTGACGCGTTGGTTCCTGAGATAGCCTTTCCCGAGGGGCTGAACTTCCTCTTCCCTACAAAGGAGGATTGGACAGAGGGAAGGAAGGGAACCTGGGATGGGGTAGTCTGGGAACACTGTCCGGAGCTGGTGCGTACTGTGAGGCCCTGGTGCGGGAACTATCCGCCTAACTGGGCGAGCACACTACGTTTTTCCAAGCGGAAATTTATGCGATCATAATGGGGGTCTGGGAATTGTTAAGGCTCAATGTCGGTGGCGGGAGGATTTTCTTCTGTTCCGACAGCAAGGCCGCACTCATGGCGCTAAAGTCGGTAAGCACGCGCTCTTTGTTGGTAAAGGAGCGTAGAAGCTGGCTGATTGAACTTACAAAGCTTAAAAAGGTTACGCTGCTCTGTGTACCGGGACACTCGGGTGTACCTGGAAACGAGGCCGCTCATGCCTTAGCCAGAGAAGGCTCCGTACGCAGATATTTGGGGCCTGATCCCTGTGGATCACCCAGAGTGTTGGCGAAACAGCTTTGGATGCCTGGATGGAGGGTCGGGCGGAGGAGGTATGGCGGATGGCTCCGGGGATGAGACAGACGAGGCCCATGATACATGGGCCCGCGAAGAGTCTTGGCAGGGGGCTGTTGTACCTACCTAGGAACGAGTGTAGGGCCCTGGTAGGATTCTACACAGGGCACAGTATGCTTAGACGGCAAATGACGACCCTGCTGAGAACTGCAGAGGAGGGGAAGTGTAGATGATGCATGGAGGACGACGAGACCCCATACCATCTATTTACGGAATGTCCCGCCTTCGCGTGGGCAAGATTCAGAATCTTTGGCGTGACGTCGATCGAGCCAGATTCAGTGCGTGTTAGTCTGAAGGAGATGCGGGCTTTCTTAAGGAGGACCGGCATCCTGGACGTTCTTTAATGCGGGCTGGGGGCACAACGGTCCCAATTGGTGGCCGAAGTGCAGGGCCCGCTAGGGGCCACCTCTTCTAATACTGATACTGACCCCTAATCGCTCCACTGTTCCGCAAGACAGTTAGTTACTATAAGGTTTCCGCCAATAAAAAACCGTCTAAATATTATGTAAAAATACTCAATTTGTACCTTTCTGAGGAAAAACGACAAAATCGGTCTGACACGTGAACTAGAAAATTACGGGAAAAAGTATGAGATTAACATTTTTACCTCTTTTAGATACTGCAATATGCTACAAGAAATTGCATCCGAAACCAACCAGTGTATGTTCATTTCCTTCATCTTGCTCAGAGACTTTATAAAATTCACTCCCCTATAGAGTACATTGCCGATTTGATTTCTTAGAAAATCATGTCGTTCTCCTAAAAATATAAATTTATCAGTGTAGCCATTTAGTTAATACGTTACCTGCACGAGATTTATTTCTGGAAAAACACCCAATTTTATGATATTTTAATTTTATATTTATAAAGAGATAGAGATTAGAGATAAAAGTTTCCAAAAGATACAGCTATAAATCGAGAAATAAAAAGTCTAACAGCTCCTCAAAGAATGTTACCAAAAGCAAAAAGGCTGAAGAAATAAGGAGATTGTTATTACGAAAAATATTAAAAATACGAGGAAATTTTATTTTTATATTTGAATAAATCATTTCTAACCACTGAATCTTATTTTTCTTACAAATTTTACAGGAATAAAAGAGATAAAAATTAATTTAAGATTAATTTACAAGTTTGATAGAACAGATCTTATTCAACAGGGATGCCATCCTATAACTTCATTTTTAACACACACCCGGTTAGAATGAAGGTAACGATATATAGAATTAATTGTACAACTCTCAGAAAATATAAAATAGGTCAGGGAAATTACATGTTTATCCAAAGAAGAAAATATTTGAAATTAAAGAATAGATTGACCTTGCCTTAAAAGCTTATAAATTTGGCAATCTTATAGGTTTACCGCTAATGGCTCCGCAATATAATGACACCGAACATTACAATAGACTAGAAGGTTCACTCTATGCCCCGCCCCAATATTTTCCTCCTTGCTCCGTCGCGGAACCTGACGAAATGCTGGTTAGCCGGTCAGGCCTCATGCCACGTTTCAACCCGTCTGTCTGGTGTAAAATCTGGCGTCTCGCCTTTTTAAGCCCTACATCAAAAGTGCCGACTGAGAGTGGACCTTCTAGTCTCTTGTTAATGTTCGGGGGTAATGATAACGTTGGAAATCAGTTTTTGTTTTGAGGAAGAAGCTGTTACAAGTAAATTATCTGAATATAATTCTTTTAAAGAGTCCCTTTTATTTATACGCGTTCTTCAGAAAAAATGCAATGATATTTTTAATTCAGTGTTTGTTCTCTATCATGTTTAGCAATGACAATAATATGTATAATACAATATTTTTACTAATTATGCTACAATTCTTATTAAACTAAGAATATAACCTTTTAATTCTATACCAAACACACGACTGGTAACGATATAGTTTACAAAATTTTACAAGAACAAAAACCCGTGTTAAGACTTACTTCGATTTAAACACCCATAGAAGTTAAAATGCAACTGGTTTTTTTCATTAAAAAAATCATTAAGAAATGTTTTCCTTATTTCGGAAAAATTTTGGTCTGCTTTGCACATTATTATTATCATAAAAGCAAATATCAAGCAATTACCTAAATTCATACCGCAAAGTGTAAGTCGATTTCACTATATACCAAAGAATATACCGTCCCGTTTTATATTGAACTCTTAAATAATAGTTTATGTACATAGCTGGCTATTATTTCTGACAAGAAAAATGCATGTGATTTAGTAACATGTACAACTAATCTCCACGGAGAAGTAAACTTGTCAGCATTGTCATACATCAGATATAATATCAGATATTAAGATTTATTCACTGGCTAATATAGTACGTGTTTAAAGTACTAAATAAGGTATATTTTCTTGATAAATATAGAATGCATGCAATGAAAACAAAAATCATATATGATCAGTTAAATATGACAGAGGTTATTCGATCTATTATGATTGCTGATTTTAATTTTCATGCATTTGAATTCAGCTAACTATTTTAAAGTACATAATTGAACTGCCGTTAAAATATCTGTAAAACAGGGAGGCACATGTCTGCAGTGTTCCAGTCTATGCAGATCCCGGGTCAACTCCGGGTCTCCGAAGAGACGTACAGCCTTCTTCTGAATGGAATCCAGCAGCTGTAAGGTGTATACTGTTTTTTCTTGCCAAATAGCGCACCAAGCTTCTGCGAGGCTGATTTTGCGATGTTAGCGACGTGGTCATGCCAGAACAAATTGCTGTTGACCGAGACACACAGTAGTCCGATTTGCGAGGATGAGAGAATGGTCGATGCTATCGTAATGATGTCAGAGCCCGCCGTACTTGGTAAACGTGGTTTTTGTTGCATTTACCTGGACGAAATTCATGTCGCTTCATTACTGGTTTCGATCAGCGGCAGGTCGTTAATATAGATGAGGAACACAGTTGGTAAATGTATAGTCACTGCAACGTTCAGGGATTGGTTCTTAAGAAAACTGGCAAGCCAGCTGCAGAGAGACGCTGGCAGCCCGAAAGACGGCAGTTTGTAGAGCAATTCGGCATGCCAAACTATGTCGAATGCCTTCGAAATATCCAAGGCAATCGTTCGAGATTGCCCTACTCCATATATGAGTGACATAGGCCAATATATCTCCTGTCGATCTCTCTTGGTGAAAGGCATATTGGTTATCAGTAATTAGTCTCCAGGTACTTGAGCAGTTGCTGATTGACTAAAAGTTCCATGACCTTGGGTGATTATTGGAAGCAAGGCGCTTGGGCAACAGTTTGAGGGTGTGATTTTATTGCCTTTTTTGGAACAGGTTGCACTCGAGCGACTTTCCAAGAAGATGGGTAAATCCCTTTTTGGGTAAGACACAAACAAGTCTGGAAAAAATGGTTGTTAGTTCGTTGGCGCAGTTCTTTGAGGGGTATCTTTGAGGATTTTACGAATATCACGATGATGAAACTTAACTTCTGCCATGATGTTAGATATGGTGGGAAGAGCTTTGCCTTGGGGGAATTTTATATAATTGAATTTTTTTGTCATTTCTCAATGCTGAAATTACCTATATAAGGTATCAGACTGGCGTTATTTAGTTCATAGCGAAAGCTTCAGGTGCAAATTCCGCCCATACAATTTCCAAGTAAAATCTGCTGTGATTTTTTAATGTTTTTTGTATAAAGTTTAAACATTTGTATTTTGTATGCAATTATTGTTGAAAATATCAATAATAATAATAATAATAATAATATAGATAATAACTCCGCACGGGGGTAGTTGAACTTTGGTTTGGCTGCTTTGGGGCGTGACGTCCCTACGGGTCCGACTTACCTGGCAGTAGGTAAAAAATGCCGTACCCCCTGCGTTAAAGGGGGACACCCACGAAAATGGAGAACAACCGAAGCCTCGGAGAAAGGTCGCTGCCTGGAGTTCGCCAGGGCATGTCTGGAGCAGACGACGCATGAAATGGACATCGTCAATGAATGAATCAATAATGCGTATCTATTTTAGGATAACACAATTAGGACGAGAGACCATCGGCTATCGACAAGGGATGCATACTGAATTCTGCAGAGATTATCCAGAGCTGCATGTAAGAGCCCGTTCTCACTTGTCGGGTGTAGGATCCGTTTTTTAATCGGATGTCGCCGCCTCTATTCACACTAGTCGGCTATCGTACCCGATCGTAGCTGGAGCAATTTCGGTACTCTTCAGGAGGCGACTGTGCGCTGTGGACGCCGACGAGAATTTTTTGTTCTGAATTATTTTAGAAGAAAACAAGCCAATAATAAAAAAATTTGGGTGCACCCAATCCTGAAGAAACGATTTTCTTTGGGAACTTTTTAAACCTTAATCACTGTATTGAAAAGTGACAAACATAAGTTGTTTAATTATTTTAGAATGTCTATAACTACATTCAACGAACTACGGGCACGAGTTTCAGCAGCCATAAACTATAAAAATACATGACTAGAGCAGCTGCTGATAGGGGGTTTTCAGGCCCGACATCCGACAAATGTGAACAGCGCTATACAAGCTCATATGCGAACGAGATCCGACACGATTTTTGATCGGGCGTGCGGCGCTGGCAAAACACCCGACAATATTTGCCGGAGCCGACAAAAAAACGGAGTCGGATAGATGTGAACAGCTTCATACAAAATGTATTGCCACTAGAGCACCCGATATTTTGTCGGATCCTACACCCGACAAGTGGGAACGGGCTCTTACAGAGCAGAGAGTGGTAGATCAATATCGTGTTATCATCATCATCTCATCCCAGCTGCGAGACTTAACCCCATCCAATCATAAGTAGAACGCGAACTGTTAAACCTGAACAACAACAACGAAGATAATAAGGATCATGATGATGATGAGAATGAGAATCACGATAATAACGAAGATGGTGACCTGGACAGAGACGGTGAAAATGTGGGTGGGACGCCTGAAGTAGCAGATCAACACCTGAATGGTGAGGCACATGATTTAAATAGAGATAATGTGGACACCGAAGGAATTATTCGAAACGCTTCTCTCCGAGCTGAGAAAGCTAATCATGAACGTCTGGTGAATACAATACTTAACAAGAGGAAAAGAAGTGAATATACACAAAATAAAAGTTAACACAGGAATATTTCCCAAAGACTTACAAAGCGCATTGGGGTTCTGCATCTGTCTGAATCCATTCTCTAATAAATTAAATAACACAAAATACGGTCATCAGTTCAAATAACTGAAATGTGTAGAACACAAATTGGCCAGCAGATATGGACATCATAATATATACACTAACACATACACAAATGAGAGTACGGCTATACAATAATTGAGGACCAGCAGCAGACATTTAAATGGAATTCGGAATTGGTAAATGCAAAACATTATGTATAGAAAGAGGCAAATGGAAAGGCGAATTAGATTTAGAGACTCTTAGCAACGCTTGCCATTTCGCTCCTCGCAAAATTCTCCAGGGTAATAAAATGGACAACAGACCTAGAAAATGTAACTTTACTTACAAGATTTAAACTGACGAAACATGGAAAATTACACGGAAGCTCATGCAAAAAGTGATTCATAATAAATAGGAAAAAAGAGAAAGATGCCTCATATACATTCACAAGATCCATGTAATTCAGATAGAAATCCTCGAAAAGTGCTCCCATAACAAACATACAACTTTGCACAGAGCAGCCACATAAGTAAACCGCTGAATCTCTGACAATATGAACCACAACCACCACGGATGCAAAAATCACTAATAATGTTCATGGAAGAAATTACATAGAAATCACCTATACGTTATTAACAACGAATATATTCACAAATAAAATACCTACAAGTAACTACAGAAAGGCTAACTCTACTAGGAAACAAAAGATTTCATACTAGCCATACAGGAGCAGGTAATACCAACCAGGAACTACCTATGTAATAATGTCATCATCATCAGGAAACAATTGCAAAGACGGCAATACAAAATACTAGGGGGCACAGCACACAATAGACAACAGAAAATATGGATATATTTACAATATCTCAAGTGGCGAAACATAGAAAGCTACACTCAACGTCATGCAAAGAGAGACTGCATCTCTTATAGTATGAACTACAACCACAATGGATACAAATATCAAGAAAAAACAGAATAATGATCAAGGAATAAATACAAGTCTAGAAAAAGGCCAACTCTACTAGCAAATAAAGGATTTCATATTAGTGATAGGGGACCAGGTAATATCAACCAAGAACTCTCAAAAATAAACTGAGAAAAGCAAAGATAAATGGCCTATGTAGGAAATACCATCATCATTAGGAAACAATTACACAGAACGCAATAGGAGGATGCAAAATACTAGCGAGCACAGCATGCACAGTGAAAACATAATAGTGAAGTCAGGCATTAGTACTTAATCTGATATGCGAAGAAGCACACCTGTTGAAATTAATGGGTTTAAGCCGTACTACGATATAACTACGCTGATATACCACACACCGAACCAGATTTCAAATAAATGAATAAAAAGAGCAAGTTGACATATTATGTAACAGGCATAGCTGTACCAACAGGTAACAATATCAGCATGAAATACAAAAAAATTATGCTTCTAGAAATAGAAGTGGATCTTCAAATAGGAAAGAGTAAAAATTAATTCAATTAATTCATATATCCACAACAGGCATCACACATAAAACTTTCACGCAGCGTCTGCAACAATTTCAGTTAGATGCAGAAATACATCATCATAATAATATGCAAAAAGCTATAATACTGATGGCATGTAACATAGCTCGAACTTTTTTTGAGCAATGAATCCACTAGGCAGACTTGGTACATACGTTTGCCAAGGGAGAAACCGGGAAAACTCAAAAAATGTTAAATACCATTAAAACAATAATAATAAGAATCTTTTACTTAAGAGAAAATTCGGAAGGAATATAATAACAAAAAGAAATAATGAACAAGGTTCAGATTGTCGAGTTTGGGAAAACTTCACTTGTGTCCTTCTACCTAGCTCTATCCAATAAAATTATACACACCATAATAATACTTTCTAACAGTTCTAAATACCAGTATGATCCAAAAAGAAGAGAATGTATATAAGTTATAACAGAAATTACAAAAAAGTAACGAAAAGCGAAATGCTGTGATATAATGAAAATAAAGTAAAAGTATATAATCATAATATCCTACTGACTCACAAATAATATCACTAACTTGTAGTAAGCTTGCATTTAAACAGTAATATTCCAAAGACTACTTCTTACTAAAAAACGAATATTTTCGAAAATATGTAGAAAAATAATATCAAATAATTGCATTGAAAATTTTAAGCGTTCAACAATTTGTTGTTTTTGACTGATCAAAAAAAATTAAAAATACTTTCTTATGCCAATTTTCCCGGCTCTATCGTATGATGCCTTCAATTAATAGACTCGTATTTAGTTTTCCTAAAATCATCATCACGTTTGCCGGTCTGAGTTTAGGTCCGTTGCTTTTAATTTTCCAAAACTAATAATATGCTTATAGTTAAATTATTAAATCTAGAGCTTTTAAAATAGACAGAGCATCTTTTTTAATGGAATTATTTGCTTATTTGTATTTAAGTATAATAATATATTGTAAACTACTAGACGCATTTAAATTACTAATTAGTTATCACCCGGTCCTAAGTTTGAACTGAAGAGTAACACATGTTTCTACAGGACAATGTTTATAAAAGATTTCTGATTGAATCTGTTCTCAGCTTTTTCCCCGTATCACTTGTTTGTTATTCAAAGAGGAAGTCTACTATTTTTAGATTAATACACATCACCTACGTACTGATATTCTTCATACATTATGATTTTCAGGACCGCTTATATTGTCTCATAGTTCTCTTTTATGCCAATTTTTTTACAGTGTCTAGAAGGATACCTTATGAAAGTACATTTTGAACTGAAGCCATTCATTTGGTGTGTATTCTCCAAAACCCATTTATGCTATGAGTCCCCTTATATCATTACAAAATTCCAGGTTACCTGGATAAAGTAGATTATTTTCATTTAATCTGCAGGCAAGTAATTCACAAGAGTCCTTTGATAGGTTCAGGTCTCTAATATTATCATTCTTTTCTTGTTGATTTTAATTTTGCAGATTTGCTTAATCTCAACTTTATCATAAAATATTTCTCCTAGAATCTCTTCTCGATTTTTCCAAAATTTTTTAGTTTCATATTCGTTTTTAGTTAATTCGATTTAATTCTTCACACAATCATTGAGTTTTTCTTTTCAATCATCGTATGGCATACTATGCACTAATTCAGTATTTATTTTAGAGTTGAGCGTAACCAGCAGCTCTCAAATTCATGTTAGCAAATTTAATAGATTTAATTATGCTGTTAGACACATTTAACTATATATTTTCCAGTCCAGTTATTTCATTTTAAATTAATTGACATGAATGTTGCTGAATTTCCTAACGTCTTTGTAATGTGTGTTGGATGTGTTGTTCTTGCTAGCGGATACATTGTGATCAATAAACTTAATTATTTAACAGCGGTCTTTACTTTTCATATAAATCCATTAAAATTAGTGAACTAAACTGCTCGTCAAAAAAAACGACGCACCTAGTTTTTTGGACAATATTTGAAAGCTCGTTATTGGAAACCTACTGAACCGATTTTAAAAAGCTTTGGAAATTCTGAATAGTTGATTCTTTGGTTCTTATGTCTAATTTTTGGAATAAGATAATTTGCACCTAACATATACTACAGGGTGTTAAAGAAATAGATGCTCTTTTTACAAAACTTCAAGTTATCCCCATTTATGGGGTAGTTGAGATTGATAGTCGTAATACCTCTCTTTACTTACAGTTAGGTAATACCTCGGGACGTTTTTGAGATTTTGTGGATATCTTGGCTAACTACGATTATATGGCAATTTTTCGAAAATCGTCGATATTTTCCAGTTTAGTCCCAATAATGAGCAAACTACGGAAGGTATCGACGAATTGTGAACACGGCGTCTTACGGTAGGTCATATGCTACCAGTTTATGTACGTTACGTGATCCAGTAAACCAGAAAGTTCAAATTATGGGATATGTTTTACACAAAATATTTTTTTTTTGAAAATTCAAAATAGAAATTCAAACCAAAGTAAATTATACTTGTAAACTTAAAATGCGACCTTAATACCATGTATTATTAAGAATGGGGTATTTTCTCGAAACGGTTTTTGATTTTTGGTGATAAATCAGTCAGTTGTCAAAATATGGTAAAATAAGGATATTACTTCGTGTAATGTTACCATAAATATGCAAACGAGTTTTTGTCTCTTACAACCGTTCAAATTACACTCGAAATTACCTTCGAATATACAGGGTGATTGAAAAAGTAAAATGGTAATAAAAGAATTCATTTTTTAACAGAGGATCCTATTTAAGTACCCACCTATCATTTCAATTCTTAGGTATTCTAGGGACCATTTAGTAATATTCGTGCAATATTTTGTGTAAAACATATCCCTTAATCTGAACTTTCTGGTTTTATGGATCACGTAACGTACATAAACTGGTAGCATATAACCTACCGTAAGACGTCGTGTTCACAATTCATGGATACCTCCGTAGTTTGTTCATTATTGGGACTAAACTGGAAAATAACGACAATTTTCGAAAAATTGCCATATAATCGTAGTTAGCCAAGATATCCAGAAAATCTCAAATACGTCCCGAGGTATTACCTAACTGTAAGTAAAGAGAGGTATTACGACTATCAATCTCAACTACCCCATGAATGGGGATAACTTGAAATTTTGTAAAGAAAACATCTCTTTCTTTAACACCCTGTAGTATATGTTAGGTGCAAAATATCTTATTACAAAAATTAGGCGTAAGAGCCAAAGAATCAACTATTCAGAATTTCCAAAGTTTTTTAAAATCGGTTGAGTAGGTTTCCAATAACGAGCTTTCAAATATTATCCAAAAAACTAGGTGCGTCGTTTTTTTTGACGAGCAGTTTACTATGCTCATATCACAATCGAGGATATTAAAATAGGAAAATAAATTTTCCACTAATTATATGTATGATTTCCAACAAAAAATAGAACTACTTGAATAAATAAATACGAAATATCACATGAAGTTCGTTTATTGAGTCAGTAAATTGCCGTTATTTAATAATCTGCCTTATTTAAATTTCATCAAATATTTCGATTTTTAACTTCTCCAAGCTAATCCCAAGAAATGTACTAGTCATGTAGCCAAAATAAAGTTCATATTGATTTATTTAAAACCTTTACAAGTTACATTATAAGCACCAAATTGATATGCAAAGATCTGTTAACCCAGTACTGATCTTGCCTTGCTATCCCAAAGACGTGAAAACAGGAATATTTTAAATAAAGTATACACTTTGTTAATTGTTTAACAAACGGTTTATATACTAGGTTAACCAATCGGTTTTAATTTTATTTAAATACGTGAATCTATGACTTGTCAGTCAGGTGGAGGAGCCACTATTTATTTTACTAGGAATATATCAATGGTTCCTGACCATTGAAATTAGGGTAGTAAAATTTAGAAAAATATCCTATATAAGAAGGTCGAGAAAACTGAACATAAGATATACGAATTGATTATTGTCTTGACTATATAGCTTACCAATATAAACATCAATATTCTAATTAAATTTTTAATTAAAATATGAAAAACCTACACAGGCGTAACTGTATTAAAATAATTAATCACCTTCCAGACTAAGTTGAGCTTATGGTATCACCCACAAAATAATGAGAAGATTCTTCAAATCATTTATCATCTGATTTATCCGATATTAATTAATCCCATGGCAGCTATAATATCAATAAAAATCATAGATGAAAAGTCAAAG
The DNA here is from genome assembly GCA_016904865.1 of Pissodes strobi. Taxonomy (NCBI): domain Eukaryota; kingdom Metazoa; phylum Arthropoda; class Insecta; order Coleoptera; family Curculionidae; genus Pissodes; species Pissodes strobi. The sequence goes on along the minus strand of MU184304.1, from coordinate 6,249 downwards.
TTACAAATTACAGTTAAATAAAACACTTCACTGCTATGAGGCTTACAGCCAATTTCAGCAAAAGAGTATCGTTCACGCAAGTAGACTTAATATAAGAATAAATTAAATAATTACCAACACAGTAGCAAACAATATTCACTTTCTTCTAGTATTACTAAACTAAATCATAATAAGAAAGAGAATAGATCTATAAGAGATAATATTTGACCTTAAGTAATTCTTCGGCAAGTTAGTAAGCAAATACGGCAAGTAATTATGCGATTCATGGTAAGAACATAACAGAGCATAACAGAGTAAATACGCATAGTGAAGAAAATAGATATTTCTAAATCAAGTTTGGATAAGAAAGCAAATAGATCAATATGAGATAATATTAGACCTGAAGTCGTTGATCGATCGGTGAGTTAACAAACAATTGAAAAAGATGAGGCCTACTTGCACTCTGTAGGTCCTACCACATGAAATCCACCGGCAGAACTGTCCTAGGCAACCAGGAGCACCTGACTGTCTCCAACCTGGGTCTCCTCTCCACATACGTGGTCAGCTTCACATCGGCAAAAGGCCTCGAATGACAGAAGGAAACCGGGGAACTCGCCTGATCTCTTTAGGAGGAAGACTCTAATGCTATCCTTAGGAAGGAATTCTGTCCCATGGAAGAGCCCTAGTTAAATTATAAACAATTTTAACCATCTAAAATAGAAGCACTAGTGTCCAACATGCTTTTAAGAAAGGATCACTACACTCAATATATATATTGGCACATTTGACATTTAATTACTTGACCATTTAAGGCAGAATTTGGACCTGATGGTCTAAAATAACAACGATAAAATCACGAGCGCTATTTCCCGTCGCGTCGGTTCTGCTTCAAGGTGCTGTGAGGTAATTCGTGAGGCGCTTCGTTTCTTCTACCTATAATGCTACTTCTTCTGCATACAATTCTAGACGCCGCGGTAGAGAGAGCGAGATGGAGAGATGGAGAGAGAGAGAGAGAGAGAGAGAGAGAGAGAGAGAGGGACGGCGAGGTGGGTTCGATCTCAGCTTACGTTGGCGGCAGTGGCGATCCTCAGAGGTCTGATCTGCGCAGAATCAGCGCGATGCGGCCCGGTTTTGTTAGGTAGACGCGTGGTGTGAATCGCGTCATCGGCTGGTTGTTAGGTGGGGACCTCTCGCGACGGAATACTTTATGGAACTGATTTTAGAATATTTAGATAAGATTTTACGAAAGAGAAGGATGTTAACAGCCCGTAAAATAAGAAAATTAACCCGGAGTGCATATCATGCCCCTAAAAATATAGTAACTTCGTTACAGTGTGGGCGAGGAAGAATCCGTCAAATTCAAAAACAAAACTTAGACGTTCTTCAGAAGTCTTCTGAACTGCTTAAGTCGATACTGTGTGGTTTGCTTTTGGAAGTAAGGTAATATTAATGAATTAGATCGACTGATGAAAGGAAAGACGCGTGTTACTGGGTTTAGTAACACTACAACTTTGCTGTCCAAGAATGATTTTTTTCCATTTTTAGATCAGTTTAAATCTCTCACTTATGTTCTTTATACATAATTATTTTCAGGACTAAATATATTATCTCATAGTTCTCTTTTATCACAACTTTTGTACAGTTATGTAGAAGGAAACATTTTAAAGCACGTTTTGAACTGGTGTCATTCATTTCGTATGTGTTCTGGCACACTCGCTGCAAATTACCAGGTTAATTTTCTTAGAGAAAAAGAGCACCAGATCCTAATCTCGTTTACTGGAGGTAAGTAATTCGGAAGAGTCTTTTGAGAAAATCATGTCTCCAATCAGATCATTTAGTTTCTGTTGAATGAAATATTTGAGACTTGCTGAATCGTGCGTTGAAAAATACGGTCGTGATAAGAAGTAGAGAAGAATTGAAAAACAACACCATTTGCATTCTCACATTGCACCAGTGCCATAAAATGATATACAGATGGGTCATGAACTGAATAGGGGTATTTGGATCAGAAACCAAATTCTCCACGGCAATGACAAACACACGGACATATGCCGGGCGGAAATTAGCGCCATAAGAAGATGTGCGCAGGTCAACCTTGACAGAAACTATAGGAAGAAAAAGATTGTCACCTTATCAGACAGTCAAGCAGCCATCAAAGTGCTGAGCTCACCAACAATCAGCTCCAGAATGGTATGGGAATGCCTAGATGGGCTAAATGAACTAGAAAAAATATCAAACTATCCCTTCAATGGATACCATGACACGCTGGGATAGAAGGCAACGAACAAGCAGACCAATTGGCATAAGTAGGAGCACAAACTCCGCTTTTTGGACCGGAAAATCTCTGTCGCATAACGATGAACCAAGCTGATCTGTCTATGAGAACGTCTTTCAGGGTGCAGTATTGGGAAACGAAAATTAATGTAGCCACAAAAATGACGGCATTATTTGTATCAAGACCAAATCCGGATACAAAACCGGAATCTCTACTGATGTAGGTGAAAAAACACTTTACTGAGGCTGAGTGTAGTGCACTAAATTCAAGATACCCAAGTTATTACAGCTCTTTTAAAGTCTGTATCGACTCGACAAACATAGAAAAGGCTCTAAATTCATCCTTGTGGCCGGAGGGAACATTTGTGTCAAGGTTTTTTCAGAACACCAACAACAACGTAAAGTCAGGAGATGAAAGGTTTGAAATTCTTTTTATGAACTGTCAATCTTTAAACCAGACAAGGGCTGATTTAATATCAGCTGATTATTTAAACAATAATGATATACAAATTTTATGTTTTTGTGAAACATGGGTTGATGTAAATTCAATTTATTTCCAAGGTTTTAATTTAGTTGCTAACTTCTGTCGTACGGAATATAGAGGTGGTGGTGTGGGTATATGGTGCCGTCAGGGGATGAGCGCAACTCCACTTACTCTGCCAATAAACTGTGTAGATAGAGACTTTGAAATTTGCGGCATATTACTCAGCTCTAGCTATGACTCCAGGGAATCTGTTGTTTTGACAATATATAGGTCTCCGGGTAGTAATTTTCTTGTATTTTGTGAATGTTTAGTGAAAGTATTGGAAAGGGTTTATAGCCCATCTCGTAATATAATTTTAAACGGCGATTTTAACAGACATTGCGGCAGTTATACAATTTTGAATGAAATATTAAGTAGCTATAATCTTTTTAATTATTTTTCTGGACCTACAAGGGGCCAGTACACCTTGGATCATGTATATTCTAGTGTAAAATTAACATGTTTAGTTGAGGAAAACTGTGTCTCTGATCATAGAACAATTAGGACCAAAGTGGGCCAATTATTCAATGTCAGGAAAATGGAGTGCATTGCAAGCAAAAGAATCTTTTCCGAGATAAATATATCTGCATTTTGTCAGAGCTTGAAAGAGGAGAGCTGGCGGGTGGTGCTGTCCGCGGGTGATGTGGACGTGGCTTTTAACACTTTTCACAACATTTTCTTACACTATTTTTATATCAATTTTCCATTAAAAAAACTAAAATAAGCTCTAATAGAAATAATAAAAAGTGGCTTAATTCTGAGATGAGAATATCGAGTGCTTCTTTGAGAGATTTATATCAACTATGTAAAGAGTACCCCTGTTTGAGGAACCATTATGCAACCGCTAAAGGCCGTCACAGAGACCTGGTTAAGAAAACAAAAAAAGCTTATTTCCAGAACCGAATTCAAGGTGCGGAAAGTTCTGTCAAGGAGGCTTCGAGGGTTGTTGGAAAGCTAACTGGTAAGAATAAGGTAATAAATAATTCTGAAATCTCTAGCCCTGAGGGCCATATTGAAAAAAACCCATCGCAGCTTGCCAATATTTTTAACAAAAGACGCTCCTGTAAATATAGTTAATGCGGTTGGAAACAAGGGTAACTCACCATAAATATTGTCTAACAATGCAACTAGTATGTTTTTGTTCCCCTTCGATAAGGATGAATTAATTTTACTTATCAAAAATAAAATAAAAAATAAATCATCATATGGATTTGATGAGGTTTCTGGTAAGCTTTTAAAAAGAGTGGTTAAACCAGTAGCAGAAGTACTAACATATATTTTGAATCTTAGTTATCAATGGGGTAAGTTTCCTGAGATTTTGAAACTGAACAAAATTATACCTATTCTAAAAAAGGGAAGTAAGCAAAGTGTTAATAATTATAGGCCTGTAGCCCTTTTATCCGTTTTTTCCAAACTGTTTGAGTATGGATATTTGAGCCGACTGTAGCCATTTCTGGATAAAAATAACATATTGCCACCATATCAGTATGGTTTTCGCAAAAACCATTCTACGATGACAGCTATACAGAGCTTTTACAGGAGACTTGGAGAGGGGTGTGTCCTGCTGGCATCTTCTGTGATCTCAGCAGGGCATTTGATTGTGTTGATGTTGAACTGCTTCTGGGCAAGATGGAGGGCTTTGGTGTTAGGGGGCCAGCCTTAGGGTGGCTTCGTCGCTTTCTTTATGGCAGGAGACAGTATGTATCGGTTTTGCATAGTGAACCTGATGGCGAAAATTCATCTTTTGCTTCGAACATACTTGATACTGATATGGGTGTGCCACAGGGGTCCATTCTGGAGCCAGTGCTATTCTTGTGTTACATAAATGATATCTCAACGGCTCTTAATCCGGGATGGTCAATGTCACTGTATGCAGATGACTCTTCCTTTATAGTGTCGGCACCCAGTGGAGCGGAGCTGCAGGATAGTTGTAATATTAGATTGTCAACTTTGTTTCAGTGGTTAGGCAATAATTCACTTTACTTTAGTAGTAGTAAAATATTTTATCTGAGATTCCATCCTCCCCAAACAAAAAAAAAACGCTTGATATCGATATTAAAGTTAATAATATGAGCTTATCTCGATCAGACACTACAAAATTTTTGGGAATAACATTAGATCATAATCTAAACTGGAAAGCTCACTGCGATACGTTGAGAAAAAAGCGAAATAGTTTCTGTTTCTTAATCAGAAACTTAAAAACAATCCTGTCCTCACAAGAATTGCTGTTTTGGGGAGCATCAACAGCTGCTCAATCAGTATTTACTGTGCAGAAACGCATTTTAAGATGTATGATGGGCGTAAAGCCTGACACATCCTGCAGGACTCTATTTAAGGGGATGGGTATACTTACTTTGACGGGTATCTTGATCTATGAACTGTCAAAGATGATATATCTGAACAGAGGAGAGTTAACAAGGAGTGGGGACATACACGGCCACTTCACTTGGGGAAGGGAAGGCTTGCGGGCACCGTTTGCTAGAATTAACCTGACAAAAAACTCTCCTAATATTTTGGAAGTGCGCATTTTTAACAAATTACCCAATTTTATTAAGGAGAGTGAAAACTTGGCCCACTTTAAAAAATTAATTAAGTCATATTTGATTAAGTTAGAATTATATAACTTGGATGAATTTTTTTCAAGCCCACAGTGACTTTGGGTTTTGTTTAAATCTTTTTCTTAACTGCACGTACGTTGTCAATATCTATCTTTTTTTTATACTGTCTACTAAGCTTTGTGATGTAACTTCTAACCACTTTGTATTCTTTTAATTTATCTTATTTCTATTTTGTTGTTGTAAATCTATGTGATGTATAGTTTACAGGCTGACGGATTCCACGCATGTTAATAATTTAAATGTCTATGGAAATAAATATACTATTATTATTATTATTATTATTATTATTATTATTATTATTATTATTATTA
>MU184303.1:111122-151006 GCA_016904865.1 Pissodes strobi | reverse complement strand
TATAAAAACCTGTTGAGAAACAACTGTTTCATGTTTTATTGTTTGTTAATGTAATTAGTATAGTGATAGCGACCTAAACTGATAAACTGCTGCAGTACAAGGACAAGGAACAAGGTTTGTTATTGTAATATTAATATAATTGATTCCTCTTAGTCCAGGATTATTCATTCAATTATTCATTTTATAGATGATTCATTTGCAAGCATATGAAATGTGGTGATATAAATTATGACCAGTTGCTAAGCTAATTGAATTATTATGCAGAAGCTGTAGCTTCTTCTGAGGCTTTTGTTTATAAATAGCGATTTTTTACTACATATTATCATTATAGCTAGTTGAGATCGGTTCTAACATATTTGCACACAATCACATGGGTTAGTTTGGGTTTACTGAGCGACTTGTACCGATTATAGAACGACATCATGGATTAAATATTGTTTAACCTGATATTTAGTATAATCCACTAATCTATATCGAGATCTATATATAATTACTGATAATAATCTTGCCACTCCTAATTGTATCAAACTGTTTGTGGCATTTTATTTCACACTATTTTCGTTGAACCTGAAGATTCTGCAACAATAATTTTATTGAAGAGTGTGGGAAAACCTTTTTATGTGATTTCGGATTTTTATTCCAGGTATTATCCGAACAAACCTGTCTGCATCATGTAGATGATGAATTCCTGAATTTTAAATATCTGTATAGATAGATAGATAGCTCTTTATTAGATCACAAATTACCTATTTTCACAATAATGCAATATACATTACCACTATGGATATAGATCGTGTCACATAATATAGGTTTAAATATTTCGAACAACTGTTATTTTATACAATATTCTATACAAATTAAAACTTCGAACGACAATATTAAAATTAAAATTAAAATTTTATACTACAAACATTGTAATTAAAAACATTAAAAACTGTTAACTAGTGTTTCATTCACCTCTCTATCCAAGTAAAATTCATTTAAGCTATAATACGCTCTCCCCATGAGAAACCTTTTGAGTTTACTTTTTTTTATTTTTTCAGGCTGTTGCCTTACAGGTATTGGAAGTGTGTTCCACACTTTTAAAATATTAAAAGTAAAATTTTTTTGAATAAAACTAAAATTTTTCTTCTTTTCATTTCTTAAATTACTCTTGAACCTTGTGTCGTATACTAACTAGCCTCTATCCCTCTATGGAGAAATTCATTATTTAGTGTTTCGTCCATCGGAATTCGGTCTCTAAAAATCGTCTATTATATTTGTACAATGTAGGTTCATCGGAACTAGAAATTATTTTTATATTCCAATATATCATACATTTCGTGTCGCGCAAACGGAGTATATATATTTTTGTTATAATTTAAAATAAAATTTCCCGTAAGTTCTAACCCTATAAATGAGGTGCAGTTATAATTATCATTGCTTGGTAAAGGTAATTTATATTAATATATATCTACATTTATTATACGGCATCTCTAGCCTGTATATTCAGGCGTGGAAAAATGGGTTAAAACCGGTGTATTCCGGCCGAATATAAATAGAAACCCCGCCGTGGCATAGATAGGAAAAGCGATCGTTCTGACGACGGCTGGAAAACATACATATAGGATACCAATTTTCACGAATAGTTATTTTTATCTGTAGTAGGTCAAATGATAGGACAACGTGGAGGAAAATAATCAAGCAAATAAGAATCAATGCAAAAACACAGGAATCTTCTCATTTCTTTTAAGTCTTCACCAGCATCAGCACTAAAGTTTTAATGTCTACCTAGATTTTTTCTTTCGCCTATACTCGGGCCTATATAACAGTTTGTTTCATTAAATGCCTTTCAATATCATTTCAAGGATCTATATGCTTGGTACAAGATAACTAATTTTCCTACACGATATAAAAGTGAAAGGAAGAAAAATAAATCTATTGGCATCAGAATAATAAATTCAACAAATCTTGTTATACAAAGGAAAATAATAAAATATGAAATAAATAATAACCTAAACTAAGACTAAAAAAAGGAATGTAGAGGAACGAAACCGACCAAGAACTATACGAATAACGCAAAGTAAGCTAGGGAAACTAAAAAAAAAATAAATAATCCATAATAAGAAGTGACAAAAGAGAAAGGAATGAAAACAAGGGAAATACAGATGAAAAATGAAGATGAAGAATGTGGAGATACAGTGTTAAGGTGGGAAACCAGACACCTCACGCAGGTGTTTCAGGACGTTAGACAAGCTGCTAGTATGTATATCATAGGCGTTTGATACAAGATTGAAATTTTTGCACATGTTGTACAGAATATTAGATCTCTCCAATTGCAGAGTGAACGCAGGTTACTGTCTAGCTTCTAAACGCGGTACATGAAATGGTCTACTTTCCAAAAGAAAAGGACAATCGATCATATCATGGAGAAGCTTATAAAGGAATGTCACCGATTGTGAGTCCATGCGCGCAGACAGTGACAGTTCCCCGAATCTGGACAACAAAAGGTTATGATCAAAACCTCTGTTTGGGTAGATACTGTCCTCTCTGAACATAAAATACTTGATAACTCGCCTCTGCACAGCCTCCACCGAATCAATGTGGCAGTCATACACCGGACACCATCCAAGTGACCCATAATCCAGCCTTGTTCTAACGAAGGAGTAATAAAGCAGTGCTATGACAAGGATGTTGGTAAACTGTTTACTATCTCTAATCAGAAAGTCCAACATTCGTGACGCACCAGCCACCATCTGCTCTATATGAGGAATAAATTTAAATTTCTCGTCAAACACTATGTCAAGATCTCTGACAGTTGACGATCTATCCAAGACAGTGCCGCTAATGGAATAGCTGAAGACGATGAGACTTTTTATTCTATGATAGGTAATGACACTACATTTTGGGACGTTCAGATCAAGTCTGCTGGTTGCGCACCACTCGCTAACAGCGTTAACATTAGCCTGCAAGAGAAGACAGCCTGCAAAGGTGTCAATGTGGTTGAAGACTTTAACATCGTCAGCGTAGGCCAGCTTGAAGCAGTCAATCTTGCGAATTAGATCGTCAACAAATATATTCAATAGGAGAGGTCCAAGATTGGAACCCTAAGGCACTCCCGATGTTTGGCTAAATGTATCAGATTTAAAGCCCTCAATCTCGGCAAAGTGCCTTCTATCCAAAAGATATGATTTTGGGAGTGCGATGAGACTGTCTGAAAAACCAAATAGACTGTATGTCTTTGTAATAATACATTTTTCAAATTCATTTATTGCATTTTTGGTTCTTACATAATGATCTGATCTGGCTTGGCTCCTATCATTGAGAGCCTCGCAGACACAGTGCGAGAGAGAACACAGATTAGAGATTCACAACCTTTTTGAGAAAAATCTGTGTTGCTCGATGGAAAGCCTGTTTTTGATCTTGTAGAAGATAAATTTGTGCAGGATATAGGAGCTGAAGCATTTGCCATCAGCTGCAGGCTTACTCAACTTGTAGACGAACCAACTCGAATATCAGAGAGGGGCGAATTCGCCGCCCTCCTAGGTCTTTTTCTAACCACCAATCCTGAACAGTGCACAATTACAGTTGGTCCGCCATTAGGTACTTCCGACCTCTCGAATATTTTAGAGAAGTTACATAAGAGGGAGATAGGTTGATAATTCTCAATAACTGTGTTGGAATGTGACAGACCCATGCCCCCTTCCAGATTTCGGGAAACATGCCCAGTTCCTGGATCAGATTGAAGATATGCCAAAGTGGCTCGCACAAAACGATGGAACGGTCTATAACAATGAAGCTTAGGATGCCATCTGGGCCAGAGGTGATCTTGTTTTTAAGTTTTTTTGCTTGCTACAACTATATCATTAGTAGTTGTTGGCGTAATGTCGATGCTGTCGGAATACTGCATCAACGGATCAATATTTGCAGGCTGGTGGGAGTCTTTGGAAATAGTTGGAAAAAGCCGAAACGATACTTTGGGGTCCGTAATAAGAGTGATTAGTGTCTTTCATAGTGGCTGGAATGGTTTAGCAATTCTTGCTAATCGATCCTCAGTGATTCAGTATCAACGTGGTTCCTCCATGCCCTTCTGGTTCTGGACCAACTTAACAGTTTTTCGCGTCCTCGTTTCTTACTTTATGGCAAGTAATTGATCTCAAAGTTCTAATTTCTGACCGTCTTTAAAATACGTTTGTTAGTATCAGTTGTCTTACCCCTTGTTACACATGTCTTGTGTATTCTTATTTTGTTTTTAGAAGTCATACATATATTTATTTCTCCAGATGACATCGCATAAGAATGACGATATTAGAGAGGCTTTGTTTGTTGTGCTGGGACTTCTTTTACATTTCTTGTATTTCTGCTGATTATAGCACCAGGTATTGAGTTGGTCATGGTTTCATTGTAAACTGCCAATTTACATCTTCTGAGTTGTCTGGAGATGGTCAAGGATTAAGTTTTGGACAGAATGAACTCTCAAATAGTAGTCTTATTATGTATTCATCATCATTATCTTAATCTCTTTACGTAACCATCTTAGTGATTGCAATTCGACTACATTTTTGTTACTGCCCAACGGTGTTATTAACTCTAAATAATTTAGACATTATTACTAAGAAGACAAAACCACACATTAAGAATGGTACTAAATGTTTAATATGTGATTGATATAACAAAGAAGAAAAATAAAACTGTTGATTAATAAAGATAATAATTGTTACGTGATATTTTTATTGCATTATGTTAACTTGAAGCTAATAATAATGTGTATTACTATTATTATCCCAATGTGCATGTCTTTCAATATTGTAACTCCCTCTGAAGGGGAAAATTGACTTAATCTCAGATGCGTTAACCCTTTCCGTATTATAGGATATTTTGGGATGTCAATTTTGATGTTTTCGGTGAACTTCTCAACAATTCCCGCGGTCAAAAGCATAACAGCTTTCTGAATGAGCTTGTAGAGATTTTTAGTCAGCCGTAACTTCTCAATATTTCCTTGCAAATGAAATTATTATCGCCCCTGTTTCAACGTGATTCAATTGCCACTGCCTCTTCATTATGCCCTCCAACTGTCGATACTTAGAATTCTTCTCATTGAGTCAGAAGTCAAAGTGTTACAGAACTCCTGGGTGGAAGTTCTCAGAATGCTGGCTAGGTTCTGGTGAATAATCTTGGCAACATTATCATTACATTCCGTTGCAGAGAAAAGCTGACATCCTTCAGTAAAGTGTTGTAGGACTTGTATGGACTCCCTTGTTTTGCATCCATATCTGCACTTATCGCTCTCTATTTGGGGGTCTTTGACGATACATTTCAGGTAGTCTTTTATTTGAAATCTTCAGTTTCTTGGAATAATCTACCTGAGGCAAGCCAATAGTTCGACGCACATCTGTTGACATGTTCCTGCATAACCTTGAGGTATCCCGCCTATTTAAAATATTATTTCATTAGCCCTGATACATTCAATTTTGAGACACCCCATATATATAAAGAAAGAAACAGAGAAAACAGGTGATAAATAGAAGTCGGGTTTTGCCAGGTTTTTTTTGCGAAGAGATCCGAAATGTATCGCTCGATAACGGGGATAGATAGTCTGAAACCGGCGAGTGAACAGTTTATTTTGTGAATTGTTTTTCTTTTATCGTGTATTACAGGGCAGCAAAATGTATAATATTTTTATTAACATAATTGGTACAGGGTTATTCATTATATTTTAACATCCACCTGCAGCCGTAATTACAGGTAATACACAAAAAACTTAAATTCAAAAGTTGTATGGTTTTTAATATATTATCTTTTAGAAATGTCAAAAGAAAAAAATTGTCTGTCAATTGTCAAAAAACCGCATAACGTTAATTTTTTTTTAAATGGAACACCCTGTATATTATTCCATATGTGGATTGTGCGCAAAAGTCTAGACATATTTTATGAATAATGTCCTATACCTATCTCTAACGGTTTTTGAAATATTGACAGTTGAAAATCGACCATTTACCAAGTTTGACAGCTTGTAAAATCTAAACGGCTAAAGATAGAACAAAACGGTAGGCACTTTCCTATATTGGTTTTTCATAAGCTATCGTATGACACCAACTTTTTATTTAACCAGAAATTAAATTTATCCGGGATTTTTAACCTTTGGTTAAATCTAAAGTTAGTGTCATACGATAGCTTATGAAAAACCAATATAGAAAAGTGCAAACTGTTTTGTTCTATCCTTAGCCGTTTAGATTTTACAAGCTGTCAAACTTGGCAAATGGTCGATTTTCAACTGTCAATATTTCAAAAACCGTTAGACATAGGTATAGGACATTATTCATCAAATATGTGTAGACTTTTTCGCACAATTTAAATATGCAATAATATACAGGGTGTTCTATTTAAAAAACAACTAAGGTTATGCGATTTTTTGACATTTGACAGGCAATTTTTTTCTTTTGACATATTCTAAAAGATAATATATAAAAAATACCCACAACTTTTGAATTTAAGTTTTTTTTGTATTGCCTGTAATTACGGCTGCAGGTGGGTGTCAAAATATAATGAATAACCCTGCACATGTATAATTCATATTTGATGGCATAATCTATGTATATGTTTAATGAAATCGTTTTATGTTGTGATGAAAACAAAAATTTATTGTTCGCTATCTTTTCGTGCTGGAATTTTTAGTTTTAGTATGACTGTGCTTGCAAGTAAGAGCTTTTGTGAAATTACTAATATTTTCCTACCCTGACGGGTGAATATCCTATTTATAAATTAAATGATCATTCTAGAGATATTGGCCCTAATTTCAACTTTAGCTGAGTAGCCGCCGTATTCCAGGACCTCAATACTCTCCAGCGTCGTCTGGCTAAGTAACACCCCTCTTCGATAGTGTAGTGGTTATCACACATCCGCGACTCTGACACGCGAGAGACTCGGGTTCGATTCCCGGCCGGAGAGCTATCTTTTCAATTTTAAATGTACTATTACGAGTGTGGAACTATGAATTGAGGCACGGCAGACAGTAATTTAATTAATGATTATACTAATAAAGGTTATACTGCATAATTCGGTTTAGGAATTTAGTTCGAGGGTTTCTCTTCCGTACTCTTTCGCCTCGTGAATTCCAGGCTGAGTCCGGCACATTTTCTCTAATAATTGGGCACGGTTTTTTTTTATAAATTGGGTATATTAGGAATCTATGTTTTAATTTACATGACGCACCTTTCCCTCAAATTTCTCTAATTTTGTTACAGTCAGACGCATTACGAGTAAGTATAATTGTGCAAGATATAATAGTAACACAACGTAGGGATTGGTTATCTTTTTATTCTATTTTGACGGTCATTGGCAAAATAAAGACAAAGCACAACTTCACTTATCTCATTCAACTATGTTGAACCGTTGTTTGAATAAAGGAGATAGTTAGTCAACCTTATGGACTAAAAACCTTAACACTTTTTGTTAGTTTTGGACCAAACCGATAGAGGGCTTCAGAGCACGTTGGACCACAAGCAGTTCATTGGTCGTAAAGATAAACTCCTCCCCGCGAGCAACACGTGTAGCCTTTCCAAGACACAGTTTACTTTACATTTCATTTAACTGAATCGCCGGTACATTTGGCATCTACTGCGAACAGATGTCGCGACGGTATGATATACTTTTTGCGATTATATAGAGATGGGCAATTATCGAATACAGTTCAGTAAACTAGGTATATTTATTTAGAAATATTAAGCTTCCATTTTCATATTAAAACATACATATATTATACCAATAGCAAATCGAAAAGTACGTTATATACGCATTATTATATTGTTAGGAATATATTTCTAAAAAAGTACATGGGATATGACAATAATTTTATAAGTAAAAATCAGCAAAATGGAAGAAATTCAATTTATTCAATGAAATATCGAAACACGTCAATCGTTTTTGATAGTGGCGACTATTTTCAGCCCATTTGTTGCCATAGTGGTAAATGTTTCACGTTACTTCTGACGGTGACGTAACCGATATGTTTTTTTTAATCGTAAGATGTTCGAAATTAACGAGAAAATCTAGTTCAGGAAACGTCTATTTTAATATATACAATAAAAACAACATTACATTTAATGTAATAGTTGCTAGAACAACTTTATTTTTTATTTTAGGTTAGGGTGTTGCCATTGTTGCCAGGACCATATATTTAGAAGTATTAAATATATGGCCAGGACCTTTAGAGTAGATCTTTCGAACAACTGTTATATACTTCGTTCTTCGTTGTTAAATAACGATTAAATATAATGTTGTTTTACTGGAAATAATGAAATGTATAATGATAGATGTTTTTTGAGTAGGTAACATTTTTTTTTGCGTTATATAACTTTGAAGAAATTCATAAACCAGATAGAAAGCTGCGCCCTTATAATGCCGTTTCTAATGATATAAAATACCACTTGCCATAGCTTCACATTAAAAAGATTTGTGACGTCTGGCGTCACCAACAAATCGCATGAAGCACTTTTTCAACAAATATTTATACTTCTGTTTATTTAGGGGCATTATTGAAACACTTTTATTGTATGGCTGTAGATATTGTATAGGAAATGTATTAAGTATAAAAATATCCTTCTCCTGATTTCAAAGATATATAATATGTCAAAATTTAATTCAGCCGTTTTTTATATTGTAGTTTAAAATTTTAATACCTGAATTGATGATAATCGAATTGGCGCATACTTCAATCGGACAGCTCGATTATTATTAATTCAATTTATGAAAATGTTAAACTCAAATATTTCAAAATGTTAATAGGTATGTTATATATTTTTGAAATCAGGGGAAAAATATCTTTCGTCCTGGCAGGAAATATATAGGGTGTTCCATCCAAGTTTAAATGGTAATACCTACGTGAAAATATGTAATTTTTGTATAAAAATTTTTTTGTTCTATTACTTATATTAACCCCTGTAGGTGGGAGCGCAAATATGTCTCTATATCCATCCCATCATAGATTAGAAACCAAATAACCATAAACAATTATAATAAACGGTAGAAACCCCACTTCGTTGCCAGATTTACAGTGCATTTTTCACTGTTACGTGAAACAGTATTAATGAATGAAAACACATGCAATGTTTACCCTAAATACGAAAAGGAAGGGGTAGAAAGGAGAATACAAAATTATATTCCCGGAGCCGTAGATTTCCAAGAAATGAACTTCAGCCAAGGCTAAGTGGCAAGAACCGGTTTTATCAGTTTAATTTTTATATAGAATGAAATTTCCAATGCGTGCTTCCCCAATCTTGACTTTTCAATTGAATTTATTTTATTGTTTGGTAAAATGGTGTTTAGCAGTTATTACACATTGATTCTTGTGATCAATTTCTTTACTAGTTTCTATTATTCATATAATTGAATTAATGCAGTAATAGAAGCAAATAGATTTGCATATGCCATTAAAAAATGGGAAAATAATAAACAATAATAAAATCCTATTTGCTAAATGTAAAACGTTTTGAATTGATATAAGTAAAATTTTACAATATAAACTGGCTATTTTTAACGCATACAAAATTAGGAACATTAAAAACATATTATTAAACTATAAAAAAAATTATATTTATAAAAATTGATTATTCGCTTCCTATTAGTCAAAAAGTACCGTATTACAATTTTTAAACTTACAATGTTTATAGAGAAATAAAGATAAAAATTTAGTTTAGTTCCAATAGTAGGTAGGTATAGTTATTTTATGTATTCTTTCTTTTTACAGAAAGAAGACAATTAAACATTTTCTGCAATTTTATGCTTTAATGCACCAGGAACATGTATATCAGTATATATCAAATTATTGATTAAAAACTCCCGTTATTTGGAGATTAATAAAAAAATTAACCATTTTTATTTTATTAAATTTCATTATTTTTGCAAAAGAGGGGAGATAAGAAATAAGGTGTTTAAAAACTGAAATCAAAACTCTTACCACTTTAGCTACGTCTTTATTTAATATGAGTTAGGCATAATACTAATTTATGTATCACAGTACATATAATATCTCTCCAGGTCTACAGCCAATGTTCAAAACTTTCAATCCCTTATAGCCGTTATTATCATTATTACTATTACATAATTGGCAATCAAATAAAATAATATAAATGTACTCTTCAAAATATATACTGTAGGTTATTCGCTATAATCAAGTAAATAATTTTTGAAAAAATTCGGATTTAGGACAGTGAAACAAACAACATATTTACAACTATATTTACTCGAAAATAAAACAATTCAATTAATAAAACACATCAACCTATATAACCTTTAAAACTAAAGAGCAATTATATAAGATAAAAATAAGCATCGAGAGTAGTGTGCTGTTTCGGGCAACTTCTGGTTTGATCCACCCCTTATTTTCAACTGATCATTTTATGTTCACTTGTAATATTTCCATTTAAAATGATTCATTTATTTTACCTTGGATGCCAAATTTTTTCATATCAAAGTTTTGTGTTATTGCCTATCAAATTTGTAAAGTTACATGTACTTAAAATAACTTTCTTGTATATTATAAGTTACAATTAATCACCAATTTAGGAAATTTGAAACCTTAATTATTTTTGCCGTTTTTCAATCAGAAGTTGCTAATATAGCTATTGTGATAAAGACTGATGTATCAAGAGATTAGATCGACTGCAACTCCATAAATAAGTACTTTAAATATTACTTAAATATCGAAAAGTAATTGGACTACATTAACCTAGATACAACCTAAAAGCATCACCATTTAATAAGAATCAACTAATAAATTAATTGAAATCCGTCGATTAATGTTTTATCTTTATTTAAATATAAGATGATTCACAGATCTCATTTATTAGTATTTAAAAAATTATATATAAAAAGTGTCAAATCATATTCAAAATCAAAATCATGTTTCCTGCCAAACAATTATTGGTCCATAAAAGTTACTTCTTCATTAAAAATATTTTTTAATTCAAAAAATTCAAACTCGATAGAAAAATGTACCAGTACCAAACATTTCGGTAAGCAGTAGTACCGTACTAGTATTTTTTACAAAAAATATAGATCGTTCAAATTAATGCGATCCATAGCTCGAATAATCTGGCCTTGAGAATGATGCGGAATGCATCGAAACGTTGGCATTTGATTTAAAAGTTTAACAATAAAGTCCAAACAAGCTGAAAACTGACTTTTAATTTCGATAGAAAAATATTACTTTTTTACACTGTAAAAAAATCCGTAATTGTAGTAAATTGGAAAAATACAATTTAATTATTGGACCTATCTTAGATGCTACAATTATTACATACTATGCATTTACAGTTTAACATTAAAGTTACTAACAATTTACAGATAATGAATGATGACTGAGCACCTAGGTGCATGCACCTGTATGTGCTACAATACAAAAACAACTAAAACTAAAATATATCCATACAATCAAAATATATCCATATAATCACCGTATGACATGTGGTGAATAAATTAATTAATTATTAAAATGTGTTCCATTTGTTACAGAATATCCCTAAATAAATCCAAATTTCCAGCGATATATTGTTTAGCCCTTGATCGAAATTTATGTACTGTGGTTATATTTGTTATGCTCCTCGGGAGCTTGTTATGAATTTTGGGAGCAACCGTGGTAACATAACGTTGGCTGGCATCACGCTGACACGTTGGTGTCATCAAGCGGTTATTTGAACCAGCTCTTGTGTTATGAGAATGTTTGGCAGTGACTCTCAAAAGCGGCTTTCCATATATGAAAATACAACACAAGTATAGATACAGTGTTCTTATGTTCAGTATTTCACTGTTGTAAAGGAGAGCTGTCGGATAAAGTGATGGTTTTCTGAACATAGTTTTAACAATGCGATTTTGTATAACTCTAAGAGGCTGTAAGGCTGCACCATACGCACCCCCCCCAAACAACCATGCCATATCGAAGGATTGACTCTATCAGCGACCTATAAATCATTATAAGTTGTTTACGGTTCATAAACTTTCTTAATTCATAAAATTTGTGTATAAATCTTCGTAATTTAATTACAAGAGATTTTATTTGTTCATTCCATTTGAGATTTTAGTCAATCATGATTCCTAGATATTTCGTTTTTTCAGACATGTTTATTTCAAAGTTATTATTTATTTGTAAGTTAAATTTTGGTCGATTAATGTTTGTTATTGAGAATGCTATAAACGTTGTTTTGCTAATATTTAAGGAAAGTCTATGATAATCTAACCAGTTTTTTATTCTACTAATGCCCTGTTGTGCTTTGATCTTTATATCTTCCCAAGTGTTGTCATTAAAAATTATAACAGTGTCATCTGCGTATGAAATTACTGTTCCATCAACCTTAGTTTTTAATAATGAGTTTATATATACCAAGAACAAGACTGGTCCAAGAACAGTTCCCTGGGGGACGCCCACCCTTACTTCCTCCGGGTCACTCAGAGTATTTTTTATTTTAACCATTTGTTTTCTTTGAAATATATAATTCTTTAAAAGCTTCAGCACAATACCCCTCACCACATAATGTTCAAGGACACTTGTCAAAAGCCTTTGCCAGATCAAGAAACACTGCCACACACTTGCTGCCTTTATCTAAGTTGATTTTAATTATTTGATTTACCAGTTCAAACATTGCATCACATGTGCTCGTGTTTTGTCTAAACCCATATTGGTTTTCACTTAGTATATTATGTTTTGTCAAATAATCATTCAATCTCACCTTTAAACATTTCTCAAAGATTTTTGTTGTGGTATTTATAATAGTGCTGGCAAAAACCTTGAAAAGTTGAAACCGGTTATTCGGTTTTCTTAAAAACCGGTTTCGGATAAAACCGGGTATTCGAATAATAGTGAAAACCGGATATTCGGATAACCGGTTAACCGGTTAATCGAATAGCCGGTTAATCGGATAACCGGCTAATCGGTTAATACACAGTCATCATAGGCTAACATAATTTATAATTTGTTATTAAGCATATTTCCATTAGTTCAGTTTCCTGCCGATTAGGACACAATCATTAAATTCTAGTGAACCAAATTTATTCCAGTTTTTGGTCGTTATTGAAATAAACCCTAAGGTAATAATTAAATTAAAAATATTGTTTATTACAAATTACAATCGATATAAATTCTAAGCAGAAAAATATATTACAATTTTTTTAAACTTAAATAAATATAAAGGTAGATATTATTTTTCAATCGCCCTCTAAAAGCATTTCCAAATATAATCACCATCCAGTAGGTATGTGGTATGTTACGATTCCAAATACCCAGTTTTTAATTTACTTTCTATCTTTTTTACCATTACTTGAGAACCCGGTGGCCCAGTGCCATGTAACTAGATAACCGAATAATCGATTAATCGGTTAACCGAGAAATCGATTAATCGGTTAAACGAGAAATCGGGTAATCGGTTAACCGAGTATCCGGTTAACCGGTTTCGGTTTTTTGAAAAACCGCGGCTAATCCGAAACCGGTTAACCGTCTTTGGTTGCCAGCACTAATTTATAAGACTGATGGGCCGATAGTTCGCTATGTGGGTTTTATTACCATTTTTATATATTGGAGAAATTATTGATATTTTGAGTTGTTCTGGGATTTCTCCACTTTGAAATATTAGATTAATTATGTGAGCAAGAGGTGTTGAGAGAAAGTTGTGATATTTTTTTACTAATTTCGATGTTATTTGATCAAATCCGGGAGATCTATTTTCTTTTAAAGTTTTGATAAGGGAGATAATTTCATTTTCGTCAACCGGTTTTAAAAACATAGATTCTTTTATTTGTGGGTAATTTATTTTATAGTTAGTAGGGGGTTTATCAATTTTTTCTGCTAATTTTACGCCGACTTCTGCAAAGTATTTATTACAATAATTAGCCATGTCTTTAGCACAAGAGAAAGTATCATTTGTTTCATTATTCACAATATTCATTTCTTCTACTGTCTTACTAGTGTTCTCATTTGTCGCCTCTTTTAAAACTTTATAAATTTTTTTTATGTCTTTATTGTTTTCTAAAATGTTTGCATAATAATTGGATTTGACAGTCGATATAATTCTATTAAGTTGATTTCTGTAGTTTTTATAGTTATTAAAAAGTTCTATGTTTTGTTTGTTTTTATTTACCTGTTTTTTTAATTTGTCCCTATGTTTAATCGAAATTATTATTCCTTCGGTAATCCATGGTTTAATCTTTTTATTTTCTTTTACTTTTATATTCTTTGTGGTTGTACATTGATCTATTAGGCTAGTCAATATGTCCATGAATTTGTCATAAGCTAGTGATGAGTTCTTAAGCGAAAGTACTATATTCCATTGCGTTCTTGATAGTAAATCGTAAAGCGCTTCACTATCAAAGTTTTTAATCTGTTTATAAGTTATCTTTTTTTTAGCCAAAGGGTTATATATGCTGTTTATGGACAAATACACCGGAAAGTGATCTGTTATATTTGTGTTAATTACCGAGGCATTGTACTCAACTTTACTTGCAGTTGACTTTGACCTTACAAATATGTGATCTAGGCAGGATTGTGTATGAGATGTAATTCTAGTATAAGTATTAATATATGAAGTAAATCCGTGAGACATAAGCATACTTAAATAGTTATTACTCATTGCAACAGCGTCATCTAGTATGTCAAAGTTTAAATCTCCTATAATGATATCGTAATCTTTTTTGTTTATGTTGGAAATGAAATTATCCAGATCCTCTATAAATAAATTTTCCCTTGTAGAAGGTGATCTGTAACAAGTTAATATATTGAAAAAAGTTTTATCCTTGTTAAAGGTTAAGTTTGATAAGGTTACTTTGGTTAAGGGTAAGACTGTATGCGTGATGTTAAAATTAATATTGCTATTAACAAAAATTAGCATGCCGTCATTCTGATTTAAATTACTGTGGTTAAAACTGGTGATAAATCCAGGAATTGTAAAATCTGAGGTAGAGTGAATAAATCGCGTTTCACCAAAAGCTATTACATCAATATCACTACCTAGATTAGAGGATGTTAAAAATATCAGAAACTCATCAAAGTTCTTAAAAGCACTTCTTATATTAAGGTGTAGAATGTTAAAGTGCGTGCTGCTCTTCAAGAGTTCAACCCTTTTAGTAAACTGTTCCATATTTTCTGACTTCATTTTTCTATCTTCAAATATTTCATTTTCGAGTTCATTTAATATATTTTCTTCGTCTATATCCATTAGTTATAAATTATAATTGGTTTTACCTTTAAGGATAGCAGTGTGGTAGGCCAGGCTTGGACACTCTCGACTATCACATTTATGATCAACTTCATACTTCGTTTTGTATTTTTGGTTCGACATGATACAGTTTTTATACGTGGGAATCTGATTATTGCATTGGCTTATATGATGTTCTTCTGAGCAATTGGCACAAACGGTTTTAAATGTACAGTTGTCCTTCTTGTGGTAAAAACCCTGGCAGTTGAAACATTTTGGGACACTTAAATCTTCGTAAACCATATGTCTCTCCCAGCCGATCATACTTTTTTCATAGACATTATTTCATAATATGCTTGAGGTGAACATTCACAGATGATCGTCCTTGGGCCTTGCCTTGTATTTTTAATATAGACAACCTTTACTTCCCCTTTTAACTGATTTTGACGTATTAAAGAATTTTGGATCTGATCTGCTGCCATTTCTTGATTAAAGTTGATTATTTTAATCCTTGGTTGTCTCATTTTTGTTAGTTGTACCTCATATGCATTTTGAAGCTTATTTTCCATTTCAATTTTTAGTGTTTCAATTTCTTGTTTTGTTTGACAGTTTACAATTACTGATCCATTTTTTGTTTTTTTTACATTAGTGATACCAAGTTTTAGTTCCACTGGGTTGATGTTTGTATTCATATCTTTCACTGTTTGATCAGTACTTTGATTCTGTTTTGGCTTTAACATTATTTTTGGGAAATTGTTTGATACTTTCACACTCTCATTTCTTAGGACTGTGGAATACAATGGAGTGTTTTGTTGCTTTTCTGTGTTGTTAATTTTTTCTTGTAGTAGTTGTATTATAGTTTCTTGATCTTTAATAATTCTTGCCTTGTCTTCGATTGTTTTTTGTAAGATTTCCATTATTTCAGAGCTTTTGCA
The DNA here is from genome assembly GCA_016904865.1 of Pissodes strobi. Lineage (NCBI taxonomy): Eukaryota > Metazoa > Arthropoda > Insecta > Coleoptera > Curculionidae > Pissodes > Pissodes strobi. The sequence goes on along the minus strand of MU184303.1, from coordinate 134,913 downwards.
TTTTTTGCAACAAAATTTCAGAGTTCTTTTTTGTAATGGCATGCATCTTAATTCAGATGGAGTGAGTTCGCTGCAGTCTGAACAAACAATTCTTTTGCATGTATCACAAGAGAAACAGGGGTTTTTATTATCCTTTGCCGGTTGCTGAATGCTTTTACATATTGAACATTCCATTTTTCATTTTTGCTTATTGATCATATCAGGCCTTGGTAACAACACGCCACTGGTACAGTTTATATTTATTTCAGCTTAAATTGTAGGCACCACACAGAACTACTTTTTTGTTGTTGTTGTTGTTGTTTGCTTTATCTGCTGATAAGGTTTCACTCGATATTTTTTACGATACTCTAAATATCATTTTTCAAGATAACCAAACTGCACATATGTAGTCTCACTTACTCAAAACAGTTTCAATTCACTTCCAATTTGATGCAATATGTTACCGAAAATATTCTGCCTTTCCTGATACCAAACACTGGTTCGCTTTAATAGAATAAACCATCAAAAACTTTAAAAAAGTCGGAGCGAATTTATACACGTCTAGCAGTCTCGAATGAATTTGATTATATATACATTTAAAGTTTCATGTTCCAGTTACAAAAAAAACTGCAAACAACTTTTTCAGATACTGAGTAACTAAAAATAACTCTTGGAGTAATATTAAAATGTTTTTTACTCCGTGAATAAAAAAATTATAACGTCAATTCGCATTTTGAATATGACTTACATTGTTTATATACTAAAGTCCGTAATAAAACTTTAATTATGAATTTCCAGTGGGATAAACATGTATCACCTTCAAACCAGCTTATTCGGGCAATAATTGATTTTTTGTTTTAAAAATAAATAGTACATTGGACATCTCTACGCTTTGCTGTATATCAAACAGTGGCGGCTCGTCATAAGGGGCCAAGGGGCCATGGCACTACCTTGCGACTCTTAATATTTCGAGTTTAACTGCCAAAGATATTTTTTTTTTATATTTAAAATTTATCTAATAAATAAATAATAATCATCGTATCTACAATGGACAATAATAATCTATAGACTCTGATAATATTAGTCATCGAAAAATGTAATGATTCCCCGATAATTGGGCGATTCGAGCCAAACGCGCAGCGGCCTCGTCTTCAACAGCAAATTGCCATGGAAAGGTCAAATGAGGTCACGATGATGCACGCTGAGAAAGAATTCCCCTTTCTCTCTGGTAAATCGGGGCCACCTGATTCAATGGCTCGGGCCGCGTTTCGATAAGTAAAAAAGGTCGGTCTGACTCTTTAACGTTTAAAATGAATCAAATAAGCAATCTTTTAGTGAAACCTTTTTAACATCTCATGCTTCAGGTAGGTATGATGTCTGCAGAAAATATCATTTTTTAAATGCCTTTGAAAATTTTAATAAAAAAGTAATTGAATAATTCGCAACCAAAAAAAAAAGAAGGATGGACTTCATATATCGGAAACTGTATAACTAAAATTATTAGTATTAAAAATAGACCAATTTTGTGCGCGTGTGTAAATGCTGTCAATAGTAATTTTTGTAATATTTTTGTAAATTAATCTATGGTAGGATTTTTTATGGAAACTGCAAGTACTTTCAGCATTAATTTCTGGGGGTATGTTAGGTGTTTTTTTTTAACAGAACCTTTTGATAAGTTTTGAATACTTTCTTGGCAAAATTTGGTATAGCCTGGGTTAGTGTTAGTTTTGTGGCAAAACTTGGGTTAGGAACCCAAAAAATAGTAGATATATAATAGAAAAGTATGCGCCTTCCATTTTTTAAAATTACAATTACAATAAGCCATCAAAAAATGGTTGCCCGAGGTGCGTTTTTTAACGCCTTTTGGGCAAAACTTTGGGCGTGTCACCCCAAAATTTTTTCAATAATTCTTGGTAAAATCCGCTTCGTTTGTCCGTGGAAGTCTTGTTTTTTAACGATTTTTGAGTACAAATTAAGCGTGACACCCCCAACATTTTGCGGGTTAGCCTCCGGCTGCGCCTGCGGCGAGCTGTTTCTTATAAGGAACAGAATTGTATTTTGGCACCATCTTGCCTAAAAGTCACGAAGTTGCCACTTGTCAAAAATATTGAGAAGTGTTCGTAAAGTTAAGAGATAAAATAATACATAAAGGCAGCTAATTTAACTATTGTTACGAGTTATAACTCGTAACAATCTGACTGTAGTGACTGTAAACACATTTTATAAACCTGGTCTTGTACAAATAATTTGAAGCTCAATCAAATGCCCTTTAAAAATTGAAGACATTCCGACTACTTTCGAAGATATTAGAAGACCAAATATTACCAAGACTTCTTTATTTTTTCCTGTCATTATTAATCAGATTTGGCTTTTTCGTTCTTGGACCACCATCATCAACCTACAGTGTGTGCGTGGATTTGCTTGCCAAATGGGAAACTTTTATTTCTCATTTTAGCAAAAAAAATGTTATTCTTTATAAACAGTTTTGCTAGCGAAAAAAAATATATTCACGTGTAGACATATTAAATTTTTTGTACGAGGCGCTCATGTGATGTGATGGAATAAGAGTTTTCATCAAAAATAAATGCGTCATAATTCGCATTTTTCAAAAATAAAAATATGTAATTGGTATTTGGGATATTGACTGCCAAGTTGAATCTAGACAAGTTTTTAAGAAAGCATTTTACTCAAAAATAAAAAATAAAGGTAGATTACTCTTAATCAAAATTCGTGTTTTTGAAGTTTTTGAGCGCCCAATATAAAAAATTGGATATATCTATACGTGAATCTCAATGAAAAATAAAAGTTTCCCATTTGGCAAGCAAATCCACGCACACACTGTATCTCACACTCAATAGTATTTAGATTTTTTTAACCACCAACAAAAAAAAAAACAGTGTTTTTACGATTTTACGAATATTTTTTCTAAATATAAATAACTTTAAATTGACTTATTAGAAAATAATGAAATTTGGTGCGAGAGTCCATTATAATTCGTTGTTTTTGACAAATCTGTAATTTGAATAATCAGATTAGAGTTAAAACTGAAAATTCGTTTCCATAGTATAGTCGCAGAGAGCCGACTAACCCTTGAACCCTTAATCCGGCCCTGGGACAGTTGGGCTCCGGTTGCTTATACGTAAACTGCAAACGCGATAGGACCTCGCCATAGTGCGACTGTAATATAAATTGTTTGTTTGAATAGTTGTTGGAAAAGATGTAATATTGGGTTGTCATACAGCATTTTTATTTTTTTTCCTGATTTTGAGTATGCCTTGGGTTAGTTTTGTTTAGTTCCTGTTCGTTGACCCCTCGTAACGAGCGGAGGACCAAGCATGAAATGTTCAAATATTTGAGGATGAAACGTAACGTATCTAACATTTATATTACAGTCGGTACCATTCCGTAATCCCTATTTTGCGGGCAACTGTCCTATTGCCAATCGGGGCAATAAATCCCTAGCAAAAGGTAAAAGTGACCGCGGCGCGCAAATGACCCATGCCTAACACTAGTTATCAGCAGCAGCTTCGGCTCAACTAATGTTGTTAGGAGTAAATGTACTCCTTTCGTCTTAAAATAGTCTTATTGTATTTTAATGGATAATTAAAATTGTTAGTCAAAGGCAAGGTGGTGTCATTTTAACGACAGAAGATACCGAACAAGAATAATTGAATATTAATTAACCAATTCTGGCTAATTTGCTGCGCACTCTGTATAATGCATCCACACTGCAGGTATCTCAGAAGTTAGAAATGTATCTGGTAAACCAATTCTGAGCATGAACATTTTTATATAGTTTCTTTGTCAGGATAATACATGCCAACAAAAAAAACAAGTGCTTTTTAAAAAAACTATTTATATTTCATAATATCGGAGATACGACAATACGACCAAAATTCGTTTTTGCAATTTATCTATACTCGACGTGCCGAACAGATTCACCAATCGCGGAAACAATTCGTCTTAATTTATGATTGAATCGACCCAATGTTTTGTTTTTCATTTCAATTTTTCCGCAATCGTCACATGTACCAACAGCAGACCAGCGTTGGAAATTCAAATGAACACCGCATTGCAGAAAGTTAAGGAATGGGTGATCACTAACAAGCTGAGCATATCACATGGGAAATCAAAATACATGGTGTTTGGCAAGAAGCTTACGAGGAATCCTTCCGTGAGGATCGGATTGGCCAGAATATCTAGGGCAGACCAGTTTAAGTATTTAGGAGTTATCCTTGACGAGAAGCTCACTTTTCAAGCCCACATTAAATATATTTGTGCGAAATCTAGGACTATTTTCCAGTGGAACAGAAGGGCATTGGCCAGAGTCTTTCAGCCGCCCCCCGAGGCTCTGAGGACCATTTTTGATGGAGCAATTATGCCGCTCTTTTACTATAATGCAGAGATCTTCGAGATTAAGCTTAGACACATAAGGATAAGAAATGAATTAAATTCAATCAGAGGTTTGGTCGCCAGGACCATCATTGGAGCGTATAGGACAGTGTCCGCACAGGCTGCGGCCGTGTTAGCTAATATACCACCGTTGGAACAGATGATGTTCGAAGGAATAGATCACATTAAGTACAAGAGGGGCTTAGTGATTAGCAGAGACGGTGTTCAGATTCAAGTCGAGCCCAGACTTGGTAAGAAATTATTTAAAGACGCCGTTAGACAGAGAACAATAAGGAACTGGCAGACAGAATGGGACGAGGCTTCCACTGGCAGATGGACTCATAGAATATTTCCTAGCATTCAGGGAAGGGGAATTATGGACTTAAAATTTAATCGCAGTATTACGCAGTTACTAACAGGTCATGGTCAATTTGCAGGTTATTACTGCAAGATCGGCAAACTTGGTGCTGCTGATTGCCTCGAATGTCAAGACGAAGAAGACAATCCTGAACACAGGCTCTATAGTTGCGTCGACTACGTGGACCAGAGGGAACAAGTAAGGGCGATCCTGGGGGATGCCAATCTACCTGGACCCGAGGAACTAGTAAGAAGACTAACTCAAGAAGACCACTTGGATCTACTGGGCGGATTCCTGCAGGACAGACTGTTGGGTGCTCCCGTCTAGCTGCTTTATCAAGAATTTAAAGTTTTATTTACGCTATCATGTTAAGTGTACCATGTACACATATATGTAAATTTTGTACATTTTTGTATCTAGACGGAACACGTTAGGACCCGTGCGCAAGGCTCAAAGAGTAAGCAAATGTATCCCTGTAGGGAACCTCTTTTATGGAACAAATTGGAGGGTTTTCGGTACCTCCCGGGCTACGGCCCGATCCAATAAGGGTATTGTCCTTATCCATCTATCCACTTTGGGTAGGTGGCCCTTGCTACACACGGAACCTGGTGTGGTTCGCTAAGAATTTTATATTTTTATATTAATAAAGATGACTTTAAGGAAAAGAAGGAGAATTTCAAACAATTCTGCCCCTTCTGGGCGATCTCGGAATCTGGTTCTAAAGAATCAAATTAAGCTATCGAACACTTGTCGAGAAGAAGAACTTTCATAAGAAGGAGAACTTAAAATTTGGCCCCTTCAGGGCAGAAATTAGGAGCTGGTTCGAAGAATCATTGCTTAATTTAGATATATTTAAACATTTTTAGTTCGTCATTTTTAGAACGCTATCACATTTTGGCCCCCTCAGGGCACTTTGGCCCCTTCAGGCAAGGGCACTGGCGAGCCCCTTCTGGTCTCGCTGGTGGGAGGGTGGTGGGTCCCTTCCTCCTTCTTCTTCTTCTTACCCATAATACAAAAAATAAAAATAGAGTGTGTTAATCAAAGTTCCTATATTTCGAATCAGTGGAATCATAAAATAAGAAGAATTATTGTATCCGTGTTTGCCATGTTTGGTGAATCTGTTCGGCACGTCGAGTATAGTGTTCATTGTTGTGAGGTCAACCAATACTTAAAAAAATGTTTGCACGTTTTCGGAAGCAATGGAGTTTTCCAAGAGTTTAATAAACACCCTGTATGCAACACTTCCTATTTCATTTAGATCTCGCAATCAAAACAAACTTTTGCCTATGATATTTGGAAAAACCTCTTAAAAACTGCCTATCTATTAATATAAAAATATTTCACTTCGAAATTTATCTAAAAATGTGTACCTAGTACCTATCCGTTTCGTCTGCCCAGCGCAGTTTATGTCGCAACTTGTATGCAAAATAGTTATTTGGTACCTGTTTGTACTACGCATTATTCTCTCCATTCATAACAAACTGTTTTTCTTTTAATAATTTTATTTCTATAAATAATTCGATGGTTATCGACTTAACTACAAAGTCGATAAGCGATCATTTCTAATACGACTGTTTGATGTGCCATCTATGGGCCCCGAAACATATCTGTTAGACGAATTCAATTTTTATTACAGACAACCTTAAAATCTTTTCTAGCGCATCGAGTTTTCAGTTTTATCCGTTTTGTCGCTTATGACCGATATGTATCCTTCTTTGTTTAATGGTCTCTCTGTCATACTCATTGGTTAGCTAACTATACTCCTTTATTCAAACAACGGTTGAACTGACCCGGGTATGTTATATTACAACCTCATTCGAATATGCTTTTAGGGTAATGGTTATGCGCATTATAAGGTTCTTAATTTGCGTTGTAACTATTGGATATTGATCTACTCCAGGACACAATTCCAAAGAAATATCCAAGGACCGAGCATGCATACCTGCTGATTGCTCTAAAAATGTCTTTGCTATTCAGTTGTATTTTTAACAGCCGCTTAAACCCTCCTCTCGAATTCAGATGCTATTTCCTTTTTCATCACCTGATGATTAATGTTCTGTGATTGCTTCATCCTCAGATATCTATAGGTTTCGCTCTTTCGCTTCGATTCAATTATCTCTCCAGTCGCGGTACTGAACCTGCCCCTCGACCTTCCCTCTTTTAACTTTCCACGCGCTATATGAATGGTGTTAAGGTTCTTAATTTGCGTTGTAGCTATTGGATATCGATTTACTCCAGGACACAATGCCAAAGAAATATCCAAGGACCGAGCATGCATCCCTGTTGATTGCTCTAAACATGTTTTTGCTGTTCAGTTGTATTTTTAACAGCTGTTTAAACCCTCCTCTCGAATTCAGATGCTATTTCCTTTTTTCATCTGGTGCTTATTGTTTTGTGATTGTTTCACCCTCGGATATCTATAGGTTTCGCGCTTCCGCTCTCTACTCGCGGTACTGAACTTATGCCCGCTGCAGCTTTCCACGCGCTATGTTAATGGTGCGACACTATTCAGGGCCAAACTGCATCTGAATTCCTATTGAGAAATCTCCAACAATCTATAACATTTAATCTAATCATATCCTTTGATGTATGGATATATTTATTTGAGTTCAGCATGTTGGACAGGGGGCTTCTCGGGGAACTCAAAACAAGACAAAGCCACAGCGGAAAGTGTTCTCTTTTGATTTTGATAATGTCGGTTTTCAGGGTAAATTATTATTATTATAAGATGTGCTAACGTTTTTCTCTATGTAATATTATATATAGCCTGAAACATTGTAAAAAATAATAGGGAAGAAATAAAATAAGATAAGATGCGATTCTCAAATGTATCACGATTATTGTCACTAAATACCTGGCTCAGTACCTGGTTATTAGTTTCAGTGTGGTCATTCAAGGTTATTTAGAATTTATAAAAACCCGTTGAGAAACAATTGTTTCATGGTTTATTGTTTGTTTATCTAATTAGTATAGTGATAGTGACCTAAGCTGATAAAACTGTAGTAGTACAAGGACCAGGGTTTTGTCTTGTAATAATAATATAATTGATTCCTCTTAGTCCGTGATTATTCACTCGATTATTCGTTTTATAGAGGAAACGAGGTAACTGATCTTCACATCATTCATTTACGAGTATATGAAATGTGGTGATATAAATTACTATGACCAGTCGCCAGCTAATTCAATTGTTATGCAAAACCTGTAGCTTTTTCTGAGGCTTTTGTTTATAGATATAAATAATGATTTTTTTATTACATATTATCATTAATACCTAGTTGAGATCACTTCCAACATATTTGCACACAATCGCATGAGTTAGCCATCTAAGCACGTGTTAAGGAATGACTATTGTTTACTGAACGATTGTTACTGATTATAGAACGACATCATAGATTAAATAGTGTTTAACCTGATATTTAGTCCAGACACCTGGCTAAGTCTGAGAACTATTATTGATGCATGCAATATAGAACACCTTCAAAATAATTCACTAGTCTATCGAGATCTATATATAATTATTTTATCGAAAAGAACATAGACAAATTGTGTATTTCTACATATCAACCGAAACGTCGAGACTTGAGCTGAATGATTGCCTAATGATTGCCTGAAAAAAATTGGGTAAGAAATATAGATATGACAATAATCTTGCAGATTATGAGCAATCAGAAAAATACAAATTTGGCACAAGAACCAGCGCAAATGTCTTTAGACAAATCATTACTGCAAGGTATAGCAAAAGAAAGTATTAAAAATATACCACTCGTTTAAAATAAAGATTTGAAAATAAAACATGATACAATAACTAAGCCGAACAGCGAAACTAGGCCAAATACAAAAGCCCAATCGATGCGATGGGTCGGTGCATCCCTAGAATATTATTATACATTTTAGTTACTTTTTGAAACCAATATCAATTTTCTGAAATATAGCACCGTTTCTGTATCTCCCTAAATTTAATGAGTGATTTCCACCATACATACATAAGACACCCTATACCTACTTGCCAGTATGTTGGCGTATCGTCTACAATTTTAATAAGGTTATTCGGCTCGATATCTTCCATGCGTAAGTATAGGATTACGTATGCCCTTTTGCACCTGTAACCCTTCAAGTCTCTATCTAATATTAAAATATTATACATCCCGAGACACATTATAATTATCTTAAAATCGGTTTGTTCTAGATTATCCTACTTCAAATTTTGTAAGATATTTCTGCGAAATATAGGTACTTAAGGTTACGTCAATCGTGTTATCTCTGGGTAACTAATTAAAACACGCTTAGGGTCGATATAGTAGTGACGTTTTATTCGTTAGCTGTAGATCGTAAACTTTAGATAATTATATTTTAGATTTTAAGAGATTGACGCAAGCTTCACCATTTTTCATCAAAATAACTTGAGGAATTACTCGTTTATTATCGGAGATACATTTAATTATACCTTGATAAGGATATATCATATCCTTGCATAACTTAGTTTAAGTAAATTATTAGATAAAAAAAAAATAGGGTGTGTGCTTAAGACCATACGACAGAAGTGAAAACTTCAACAAGGTGATATTAAAAACTAAACGAAATTAACAAAAAAGATGTTAGAGGCGCCGGGCATCCATCCCGTATCACACACACACAGTGGTCCCTAGGCGAGCGCTCTATCTAAGCTACGGTCCCATTGACATCCGTGTGGTAAAATTGAATATACTTAATAGCGAAATTTAAATTCATCGATCTTACCCTGTATAAAGGTATCATCATTATTTGTAAAATGGCTTCTTGTATTGGCTTTGGTAGATTCTTCACAGGTGATTGGTTTTTCTATAAAAAAATATTTCTCTGGAAACAAAAATAGGAGCCTTTGTTTTTTGACCTAGAAAGCGATGTTTTTACATTTTCCCTCAAAATTCCCTTTTCTTGGCTTTTCCAGAACAGAACATTTAGAGAGTTTTTCTTCTCTAAATTTCCTATCGAACTGGTCGTCTCGATTTCTTCGAACCTCGTTAGTTTTTCTGCCCTAGAAAGACCCAAAATCGACCCTTTTACAAAAATATACACGCTGAAAAAAATACCGTTTTCCGACTCTCGCCAATTTCAAGATTATTAAGACCGTTAAAAAGAACGTATCCGGAAGATTTCATCAAAATCAATTAGTTTTTTCGTTAGTATCGAAGCAAAATTTTTAAAAACCGTACACCGTACATTTGACGTAATAACTCGGACACGGATGATGGGATCGTCAAACACAATTAACCTGTCATCGGCGGTCTCCAATTGTGGCCTAACCCGTGCTGAACGAACCTAGAGATGTTTTCACTTTAAAAAAAATTAAATATTCTGAAAACATAACGTTTTTCGGTACATTCCCAATTTTGTTAATACAAATTTGGGCCTGCAGAAAATCTAGATCTTCGAAGGATCTAACAGTGTGCCCAATCGGCCCCCTTACCCTCACCTAGCTACGCCACTGGTTTTGAGCAAAATTGAGTTTAAATTGGTAAACTTAGTATAAGTTTCCATTTTGTGTTATTCCAAAGGCGGAATAGAGAAATGTTGACAACCAAAATTAGAAAACTAGATAATTTTATCGTGAACTGATGTCCATAAAGTTAGGCCCACCTTTTTGGATTTTTCAAAAAAAAATTTGTGCTACCGTAATTTATTTTCAAAAATGTCGAAAATTCACGGAGATATGGCCATTCGTTTGAGCCCCGCCTTGTTGTGCTGAGTTGCGCTCCGTTGTTGGTGGTGACTTGTGCAGCTTGTGCTGCAATTCTTTTTTGTTCTTGTTAGTTACATGAACATCAGAAACTAACCCATATTAAGGTAAAAAAATCAGTAAAAGAAAATAATTTACTTCTTTGGTTAATTGGGGTTAGTTTCAAACGTTTCTCCCACCTTTGACAGACGAACGCGGCATCACGGCGACTACAGCCAAGGAAAAAGCAAACATGGTCGCCAAAATATTTTCATCGCCCTCTACCTTAAACGTCCGCCAAGGCGAGGCTTTCCCCACCATAACGAACATCAGCACTTCCATGCCAGAAGTTAAGTTTCATCACCGTGATGTTCGTAAAATCATCAAAGAACTAGATATGCAAAAAGCATCAGGACCTGACGGAATACCTGCCATCTTGTTAAAGAAGACATTTTTCCCTGTCTTACCGAAAATGGATTTACCCATCCTGGAAAGTCGCTCAAGTGCAGCCTGTTCCAAAAAAAGCAAGAAAACCACGACCTCAAACTATCGCCCAATTGCCTTCCTCCCAATACTCTCCAAAGTCAATCAGCAACTACTCAAGTACCTCGAGACCAACAGATTAATAAGCGATAACCAATACGGCTTTCGCAAAGAGAAATCGACAGGAGATATATTAGCCTATGTCACTCGTATATGGAGTAGGGCAAATTGAGAACTACGGAGAATCTCGAGTGATTGCGTTGGATATTTCGAAGGCATTCGACAGAGTTTGGCATAACGCATTGCTCAACAAGCTGCCGTCCTTCGGACTGCCAGGTTCTCTCTGCAGCTGGCTTGCCAGTTTCCTTAAGAACCGATCTCTGCACGTTACAGTTGATGGACACATCTCAGACATAATTACCATTAACGCGGGAATGCCCCAGGGCGCAATACTTTCACCAACTCTGTTCCTCATCTATGTTAATGACCTGCTGAAACCAATAATCCAATAATCCTGTTTACAGTTTTGCAGATAACAGTACCCTTGTATCTCAATTTAGATTAGAATAGTATATTATTTTATATGGAGGAAAAGTGATACTTTTCATGGCGCGCTCGTGTTTAACAGCCGAACGGAGTGAGGCTGGTAATAGAGAGCAAGCCATGAAAAGTAACTTTTCCTCCAAATAAAATATGCTGTTTTTTCTTCAAATGTCGACAAATTAATGCAAAAACATCTCTTTTTAATAGTAATAATATCTAATTATTATTAAAGATAAATGGGTTCGCAAGGCGGCTTAGACCACGGTCGTAGGTGGCCTTGCTTAGACCGGTGTCGGTGAATATAGTAACATAAAGCTGTCAGTGGACACTGTCAACAATAATTATTTTTTTAAAATTGCGTTTCCGATTGCGTTTTAATTCCGTATTGATAAGCAGTTATTGAGTAAGTTCAATTAAATAATAACCAATTTGTTCCTAAATTAGTGATTTTTAGAAATGCAGTCACAAATTGAGTGATAAATACAAATTGTAGTTTAATAAATCTTGAGTTGTTGGCGCATATTTTGTTGTCTGCTTGTATTGTATCTATGTTGCTATGACAACACTTTTACCTCCGCCGGCGGAAAAGTGAAAAGTAAAGCTCCGGCGGAGGAAAAACGAAACTTCACCGCCCCCTACACAGTCGAGTAATGACGGATTTACTGACGTTTGAAGAAAAAAACATTTACCAGCGACTGAGACTTATCACCGCAGGCAGGAGCAGATTACAACAATTAATCAAGATCTTGAGAAAGTTCGAACTTGGGGCGACAGAAATTTCAATGCAGCAAAAACCCAAGCAACCACGTTTAGCAGGAAAACCAATACGGCGGACTCTGACATCATTACGTCAGGATCGACCGTTCCTTCATCCTCGCATATCGGACTACTGCGTGTCTTGGTTAACAGCAATATGTCCTGGCATGACTACGGTGCTAGCCTCGCAGAAGCTTGGTAGGCTACTTCGCAACAAAACAACTGTATACACCGCAGCAGCTGCTCTAGCTCTACAAAGCGCAAATAAGACCGTGCTTAGAATATTACTCACACATCTGATGTGCCGCACCAAAGCACACCCTAAGCGCGCTGGATTCCATTCAGAAGAGAGCTGTGCGTCTCGTCGGCGATCCGGAGTTGACCCGGAATCTGGATAGTCTGAAACACCGCAGACATGTGGCCAAGATATCCCTGTTTCACAGATATTTTCACAGCAGATGTTCCCAGGATTTGGCACGCTTCATCCACCCCCCTCCCGACCCCCAGCAACGCCTGTCAAACAGTCGCCACAGACGGCAAGAGCGCACCCGTTCGTTGTACAACTGGAAACACCTAGAACATCGTTTTTCAAGGACTCCTTTGCTGTGGAGCTCACTCCCAGGACATCTGTTTCCACCAAATTAGAACCGTGCCAATCAACATCTCCGCACACACACCACTCGTCGAGTGTCATAGGATCTCCCTTTAGTGTGTCCCTTTAGTTGTCATAAAAAAAGTTAATGTTTGTTGGTTTTGCTCCCGGAGCGAGCGAAGGGTGATGGAAGACATATCTTTGAGGGCAGTGCTTGAAGTGAAATATTTGACGAATACATAATACAAGCGAATAGTGTATTCCATTCATAAATCAGTGTGCATTTGCATTCACTCACCTGAATAAATAAAGAGATTGACACTCTTTTTTACCATTGAGTTTTACTACCATCTTAGAAGATGAAACCCAACTGCAGCAAAAACCTTAACAATACATTTGGCAACAGTGGTTGAGAAAAATTGACGTTTTTGCAATTCTGACAAATTACAGTAACAACTCAGAGCACAACTCGGCAAAAATGACGCACTATTCATTGTCATAGTTTTTATTGAAATCGGATAATTAAAAAAAAATTGTAATACAATATTTGTAAAAAAAGAAAAGCGGCACAACAAACTGAACACAATTCAACACAACAACAAAATTTTGTTAGCAATAAGCTCGGCAATAAGGTAATTAATATTGGCTAATAGCACATGTTTTGTGCAAAATGTTGGAAACAGCTGTTATTGCCATTTATTAATTTAAATATCAAAGTTAATAGCATAGGTTTCATAACGTGTTGCAACATTATGTTGTTAACAACTTCACAACAAACCATACATTATTGTTTTATAATTTTGTCAGTCACACTATTAATACCACTTATTATGTTGTCGTAGGCGTAAACGAGCTTATACGCCTCAAAAAGGTTTTTTTTTAATTAAAACTGGCATTTTTTGTTTAGAATAATTGATTCTGACATCTAAGCGGGATATGTCGCGGGCAGAAGCTGGTTAATTCATTATACAGAGGGTATTTAAAGCTTGAATACATTTTTGATGAGCGTAATAAAAATTGGGAGAATTTTATCTTTCTTTTCTGCGATCTTTTCTATCTATGTGAAAGCGTTAAGTCTTTATTTTGTTGTTACGCTTGACTTTCTTCAGTCAAGCACAGTCTACTTCAAACGAATGATGTGTTCTTTAATAATAACGAAAGAGTGCCGTTAAGTACACAAAGTTTGTTTGAAAAACAGTTAAAATATGTTTATTCCAAATCCTCCATTCAACTCATAAATGAACGTTTCGTTCGGCACTTAACGTTTTATTGCCATTCGAGATTTGCTGTCTTTATCGTCTAAATAAATAGATCAGAGATCCAGTAATCGAAAAAAGCGAAAATCCAAAATTGCTTATTTTATTGTTTTATTTCGCTTAACTATTTGCCGCGTATACCTTGTATTTTTCCGTAATAAATACATGAGAAGTACGTAAAAATAAAAAAGTAAAAAGGTAAACGCACCAGTTATTGACACTATGCATGAGATAATACGTTTTAGTCATTAAATTAAACATCTTCGTCCATTGAGTCATTTAAATTTTTATTGTTGGTCATATATACTTATACTTATACAAATACAATGTTAATACAGATTTATTAAAAAAGTATATAAACTACTCAAAAAAAAATTAACCAAAAGTAAGAATTTTTAGTTTAAACCTGTATCAAGCAATATCTTTATGGATATGGATTTACATTTTATTCCACAAAAATCAATTCTACATATATTTTGAGGAAAAGAATTCTTGTTCAAAATTAGAAATCTATAAGTTTATGCGTTTTGTTTTATTTTTCTTTTTAAGAGTTTTACCCCGTTAAAATATTCCGGGTCTGTTGGTTCGATTTCATTTATTCAAGAACTAAGTAGATGTTTATTTAGGAGCGAAAAATGTTTGCCCTAAGTTTGAAATCGATAGTTTTAGCAGATAAGTCTTATCACTTCGAAAATAATTTGGCAATTGAATTTTATTCAAAGAAATTTTGTTCCAAATTTCAAATCATAGCTTTCAACCGAGCGGGATTTCAGTAGTGAATTTGTGTACACTAAAATACTACTTTTGACAGAAATTACCACAAATTACCAGTAATTACCTTCAAATGGCCACTCATTTCCTCTGTTACCCCTAATTACCTCTCAAGAATTACCACTAAATACCATTTAAATTACCACTAATTTCCACTAATTACCACTTAAATTCCCTCTAAATACTTACCACGAATTCAAGTTAGTTTCAAATTATGCTTTTGATTTAAATCTAAATAGCATGTTGCCACGTAGGTATATAATAATAATAAAGAGACCTTGGTTCCGTTAAATATGTAACGAGGTACGTAAAGAAAACTTTTTTATTACCCTCTTCTTCGAAACCTATTACAATATTTTGCTACAGAAAAATCGTATGACCTTCTCGATGCAAAATCGAACTTGGCACACCCAAAAACCCCCTTCTAAAGTATACGAATCGAAAAAGATCATCCACCTACAAAATTTTGATTTTTCGATTTTTTTTGTTTTTATTTCAGAAACGGTTAAAGGGGTCCATTTACATGTTACCATCATAAAAATAAAATTTTCAAAAACGTATACAGGAGTAAAAAATATTATTTTAAAAAATGTTCTCGTTTTTTCCAAATAATTCGATACAGAAAAATGGTACGACCTTCACGGTGCAAAAATCGAACTCGGCATACCCAAGAACCCCCTCCTAAACGAAAAAGATCATCCACCTACGAAATTCCCTATTTCGTTGTCAAATCTGAAGAAAAATGCTCATTTTTTGAAACGAAAATGATATTTTATCGAATATCTGCCTTATTTGAGCCCTATCGAAAATGTTATAGAACAACGCAAATACTGGCGTAAACCGACTTAAGATATCTCTTCCCGATACCGAGAAAATTGAGAAAATATAAAAATCACGTTGGGTCAATTAAGAAAAAAACGGAACCGTCGCGTCGTACGATCAAACCAAATACGGCACGTTAAAGTACCCCATGAAACCCATCTTTTTGTTATTTACCGTTTAGTTATAACTCTTACCGTTTTCGAATTACAGCCGTTTTAATGAAAATCTCGATTTTTTTAATATACGCATAATCCATTTACATGTTACCATCATAGAAATTAAATTTTCAAAAACAATAATAACATTAATTTTTTTTTAATTTTCTTCGTTATTTTGCGTCGGACGAAAAATATCATAAGAAACTTTTTATTCCAAATTAGGAGGGGTATCATCGACCTTAATACATTTTTTTCAAATTTTTTTTAATTCAATTCAATTCAAAAATTGAAAAATCTCTTTATTCAATAAGAAATATGAAAATACAAATTTGAAATATTTTAGATCTATAGAGAAAAAATCCTCTAAACCTACCTACTAACAATAGTCTTAAGTACAAATCTAGTCAGTTAGTCAGTCATCTAAAAACTAAAGATTAAAAAGAATTGAAATACTAAAGATTAGAAGACAAAGTTACAAATTTAAAAATTACTTATAGTATTTATAGTGGCATACAGGGTGAAACAAATTCGCTTCTCACCATTAGGATCTCGAAAACCATAATAGATACGAAGCCTGTTAAATGAGGGCAAAGTTGCGCAATTTAGAGGTCATTTATATACCGTTGCGAAATTCGTAAAAAAACCGAAAAGCAGCAGTGTATCACACCGCACCGTATCGAAGCACCGAGTAAATGTTTACATAGTAAATCATTTTAAGATCATCTCTACTTAGATACTTTGACATGACTCCCAAAGAATATGTAGCACTTTTACCTTTCTGCAAACCTCAGACATTTGTGTCGACCAATATAAGTTGTGTTCTATATGGATACCAGGAAACTTAGAGCTTGACACTTTCAGTACCAATCCGAAATGTCTCAGGGACGGTTGAGTTTTTTTTGTTTAGTTGAAAAGCATAATGTAGTGAGTTTTTCCCTATTTAAAATTAACCGATTTCTGGGCTTTAAGTTTATGTTCATGGGTAAGATGAACTAGCTCTTCAAACGATATTCGTAATGTTAACAAATTTGAATCGTCTGCAAAATTTAACATGTAACATTTCTGTCCTGTTACTTCAGAAGCAAGGTCATTAACATAAAAGATAAACAGGAAAGGGCCCATCACACTCCCTTGTGGAATCTCCAAGGTCAATTCACCGTCCTCAGAGACATACTGACCCCCCAACTCACTCTCTGTCTGCGGCTTGCCAGATAAGAATGCACGTTTCCTCAGTAGAATATTGTGATCCAGGCTGTCGAAAGGCTTAAAGATCCAAAAATATACCCATTGCCAAATTTTTGCTTTCCAAATTCCAAACCATCCACTATTGTTTCTATAAAACTGCAGATGGCAGTGTCAACAGATCTCCCCTTTAGGTAACCATGCTGAGAGTGGCTTATTAGATGTTGCCTGTCCAAGAACCCCAACAGCCTGGAGCACATAGAAACCCCAAATATCTTTGAGAACACTGGGAGGAAACTAATGGGTCTATAGTTTTCAAAAAGAGTTGGATCAGGGTTTAAATAAGGCAAGCTTGAGATTTTGTGGAAAAATTCCGTTGTTAAAAGAATTATTAATTATAAAGCAAAGTGGTGCTTAGCACATTTTTATGTGCCCACAACTTCTTTTATTCTTTAAGAATTTTATTATTTTTATTATTTCTTTAGGAAACGTTTGTGATAAAAAGGAATTTTAATTTCTATTAATATTGTGTATGGTCTGTGTAGCTGGTAACCCAGCTGCAAGTTTTGATGCAGCATCCAGAATGAATTTATTAAAGTTGTTTGGGACTGTCTGTGGATCACCCTCAATCCGACATGACCCAGTATTTTTACCCTGAATTTCACCCACAATTTGCCATATGCACTTTGTTTTATTATGACTTTGGGATATTCGGTTAGAGTAATCCTTTTTTTATTAGTTTCTTTATAAATTTCCCTGTACCTTTCATCCTTTTTACACGGTTTTTACATTTTGAATTTTTAGTGTTTTTAGTTTTACTTACCTTTTTTTACTTTGGTCTTTATTGTTTTATGAGGAAAACAATGGTCAAAAAGCTGCTTGTTTGGATAAGTGAGATCCACTGCTGATCTACCTCATGCGCTGGCAAAGCATAAATTCCCTCCCAAGATTGTTCACTCAACAGAGACTCAAAATTTTCCTTGCTTTCAGCACGTCTTACACCGCTGCTGTTGGTACTACTCACCCCCATAAGAAGGTGATTTTCTGACCTTTGTAATCTGATATGTGTGTATCTAAAACTGTTGATTTAAAATTGTCACAATTTGTGCATATATTGTCAATGCAGTTTTTGCTCGTCTTACAGATTCTGGTGGGCTGAAAAATAGAAGGTTTAATATTAAAAGACCCTAAAAGTGAGATAAAATCGGCAGAGTTTTTGTTATTTTCCAAAATGTTAATGTTAAAATCACCACACAAAAATACTGGATAATTTTCAATATTATCGTTAAAAACCTTGGTTAAGACTAACTCAATTTTATTAAAGAAAAAACTTCTAAAGGTGCTGTAGGTACCCGATATTAGCATAGTATTGTTGCCTTAAAGCTATTCAATTTAAATTCCGGTGCAGAAAACATTTATGTCTGAGTAACTTGTTATCTCAGCTCTTTCCTTCCATTTAACATCCTGCCTGATGTATATTGCTGTACCTCCATGTGGACCCTCTTCTCTACAGCATGCAGATACCAGCTGACAGTCAGGTAACTGATAGTTTTGTAGCTGCTACTCCGACTTCCAGTGCGTGGTCAGTCACACCCAGGCAATTGGATATTCGCAAAAAAATATCAAAAAACGACGACTAAAAAAAAATTGGGAACTGTTTTTTTTTTAATTACTACGACTCAAGTACGGGTTAAGCCTAGTTCTCAGAGCTTCGACTGTCACCCGCGACAATCCCCACTCCTTGCCTTTTCAATTGAGCGACAGCCGTCACGTCACCATGATGTCAAGAAGAAAATTAAGTGAAGTTGATTCAAACCAACTACAGCGACAGCGTGGAGGGGGTTCGGGGTTTTGACGTCACTTGTCTCCTATTGGCCAGAGAGAATGTAGCTGGCGACAGTCGAAGCTCTGAGAACTAGGCTTTAAACGGCGTCAAATAACATATTTTTGGTAGGTTAGACTAGTTAGTATAACCAAAAAAAATGTTACTACGACAACATTTTCTTTAATATAAAACTTTAAAACTAGTAGGAAAAACGGCTGACCGCTGCAACCTCTGATGGTTTATCGATGATGTTATTGATGTTAAACTATTGCAAGGTTACCACTTTTAAGGCAATAGAAATACTGCTATGAAAATGAATGCTGTTTTTTTTTAACTGGCACTAATAGGGACTCAGAAACACAGCTTAAAAGATTAGTTAAATAGTTTAGCTAAAACTTTATTACTTCCTCTAAAACAATGCAAATTCGAAGATATAGCATAATTTTAATATTACAAAACTACGACTTATTACCTTAAAATACCAAAAATTACCAGTAATTACCACTTATTTCCCCTAGAATTTCCACGGATTACCAGCACTGTGTATACTAAATTACCACAATGAAATCCCGCTCGCTTTTAACAGATATGATTTTTACTCAAAAATTTAACCTCTTATAAATCCCCCACTATTTATTCATTATTATCATTAACGAACTCGATCTGTATTTTGAGAAGAATTTTTGAACTCGGTAGCTGTGGTAACAGACATACACACACAGACAGAAATCTTTTTCCTTATTAAAATGTTTGTTGGGTTAGGTATTTGTATTTGGGTTCTAACTAAGACTACTTACTTAAAAAGACAAAGTCTGTCATTCATAGTTATCTAGAAAACTGCATCGTATACCACAGACTGTGACGTGCGTATTTGTCAATGAAACTGTGATACAGAAAGTGGCTAGTGGGTAAACAAACATAGGCGTAGCATTTTAATTTTTCGTAATTTTTTTCTTTCACCAAAATTCAAATCTAAATTGATTACGCAAATCTAAAAATAGGAATTTGTGGGTCGTTTATAGAATTCGATTCTTAAATTAAATCTGGATATTGAAATATTAGGAAATTTGAGACCGAAAATTTCCAAGTTTGGAAACGAATTTTTTAGCACATAATTTAAATTTGATTGTCTTGAGTAGGTAGGAATGCTGTTTAAATGTATTGAAAAGTCTTTAATAATATTTTTGAGGGATATTAAATTATAAAAGATTAAAAGTCTATAAAGTTCCATCACCATACCTCCAATTTTTTTTGTTCAGTCTCGGTATCAAAACTGGTATGAAAAAAGGTATCGACAATTTCGAACATCAAAACTCTGGCACGCGCAGCCACAGAATTGACGTATGGAACGTATGGAAACCGGTTTAAATGACTAAAATAAATTGGAACTAACTGAAAGTACCGAAAGTTGTTTGAATGACTAACCAAAAGTAACAAAAAACCCAAAACGGGCTAAAACGTATAGGAACAAATCAAATATATGGAAGTAAGTTAAAACTAACCCAAATAAACTGAATTTTGCCGACTAACCAAAAACATTAAAATTGGTCATAATTAAGGTATGGAACCGGTTCAAATGATTAAAATAAGTTGGAACTAACTCAAAGTAAGCGAAAGTTGATTGAATGACTATAACCAAAACTAACTAAAAGAGGCAAAACGGGCTAAAACCTATCAGAACACATTAAAAATGTTAAAGCAAATTAAAACTAACCCATTTTAACTGAATTTTGCGGATTAACCAAAAACGTTAAAATTGCTTATAGCGTACCGGCACCGGATCAAAGGGCTCACATATATTAAAACCAACTGATATTTATCGAATGTTGATTGAACGACTATCCCAAAATTAACCAAAAGCACCAAAAAGAGCTAAAGCGTATCGAAACAGATTAAAAATATTAAAGTAAGTTGAAACTATCCCAAAATAACCGAATATTGGCGACTAGCTAAAATGAAACAAAGACATTCAAATTGGTTATAATAACGTACCGGAATCGGTTCTAAAATAAATTGGAACTAACTGAGACTAACCGAAAGTTGATTGAATGACTAACCAAAACTAACTAAAACACCAAAAACGGGCTAAAACGTATTAGAACAGATTTAAAATATTAAAGTAAGCTAAAACTGATACAAATTAACCGAATTTTAGCGACTAACCAAAACTAACCAAAAACATTAAAATTGTTTATAACGTAACGTTCAGATGACTAACTATATTGAAACTAATTTAACTTTAACGAAAGTTGATTGAACGACTAACCAACACTAACTAAAGCGCCAAAAAGGGCTAAAACGTATCGGAACAGATTAAAAATATTAAACTAGCTTGAAACTAACCCAAATTAACCGAATTTTGGCGACTAACTAAAATTAACCAAAAACTTTTAAACTCGCATTTAAATTGGTTATAATAACGTGTCGGAACCAGTCCAAATTACTAAACTAAATTGGAACTAACTGAAATGAATCGAAAGTTGATTGAACTAACCAAAACTACCCAAAAGTGAATAAATGCACCAAACGGGCTAAAAGATATCAGAACAGTTTAAAAATGTTCAAGTAAGTTAAAACTAACCCAAATTAACCAAATTTTGGCGACAAACCAAAACTATTTAAAAACATTAAAATTGCATGTAAGGTACCGGAACCGGTTTAAATGACTAACCAAAGCACCAAAACGGGCTAAAACGTACCGGAATAGCTTACAAAAATTAAAGTAAGTTAAAACCAACCAAAACGAACCAAATTTTGGGGACTAACCAAAGATCTTAAATTTGATTATAACGTATTGGAGTCGGTTCAAATGGCTAAAATAAATTTGAACTAACTGAAACTAACCTAAAGTTGTTTGAACGCCTAACCGAAAGTGACTAAAAATAACCAAATGCGCCAAAACGGACTAAAACGAATCAGAACAGGTTAAAAATATTACAGTAATATTATAGCTAATTATATATTAATATATTTTCCTATTTACAAGTGGAGGGTAATTTTTTAGGCCTTCATATCTGCACCTTTCTTTATTTATTTATTTTTAAATTATGATAATCTTTAATATTAATCCTAAAAATGCATTTCTTCAATTAAACATATTATAAACACTCGTAAATATACAAAATATTTACTTTTTAAACTCTGCTTTTAAAAACTATTTGAATTATAACACAAATCACATTTTTGCTTTTTTATTTATCATTTTCAATGTTCCCCTGGTTACATCTTTGCGAAGGACTGTGAATTTTTATTAATTAAAAATTAAAGATATTGCAATACACCATAATACTGAATCAAACCGTTCATTTAGGATAGTATATAGTAACATACTTTTATCGTAATAGATGTAAAATGTTTTTAGCATTCTAATGGCGTTAAGAATGTTCCAATAATTAAATGGAGTAGGACTACTGATTTCACTATTGAAAAATAAAAATAATAATCACAGCAATAAAAAAAACTCAAAAGAACAAAACAAAGCAAAGATAGAGATTAAGAAAATACTAGTAAAATTATTTTGGAACATCAAAAGTGTATTCATTTCTAAATAAGACAGCTTTTCTAAGTAAACTTCTAACTCTTGGTTTCTGAGAAGATTCAAGCTTTTTAAGTTTCATAATGTATCCTGATTTTAAAATAATTTATTAACACTAATTTTATTAATTCGGTTCCATGGCAATTTAACGGGACATCTTCATATATATTGGTCCTCAAACCAGTCCAGTGAGAGTAGATGGCAAGGTTTTAAAAGTATTTATATGCAAATATAGCATTCAGTTTTCAGAAGTGTGTTTATAATTTGCGCACAAGCGACTGGACTGGACTCGTCAGGCGGTAGGACTCGTCAGGCGGTAGGACTCGTCAGGCGGTAGGACCCGTGTAGACGAAAATATCAATTATGCTAGATTAGTTTCATTTTTGATTAGCAGATATAATAGACTTGTAAAGTGTTATTAGAAGTTAATTGTCATCTACTTGTACTTGAACTAGAAACACATGCATTATTTTATTGCTTTGTATGGTCCTCGAGGGACGGCGATGAAATGACATTTAATAACTCACCGATGACATAAAGGTTTTGGAACATTCCGACTTGTTTTCTTGCAAACTCTACAATGATGAACCATGATAAAGTATTAAACACTGATTTGCCTGAAAAAGACTAACAAAGCACTAAAGAATACCACACGATAGTAATAGATTCAAAACATGCCGTTTTACTACGACTAATACGCTATGTTGTTATTCGGCCGGAATCGGCTGAAAGTAGTCGGGACGTAGCCGAAGTAGAGGAGGCAGCCACTCGGCATTGCCACTTTTATTTATAGAAATTCTTCGCATGCTTGATGACAATATTTAAAATTCTAAAGTAGGTAATTACGTTTGTGTTTTTTGGTAACTAACGTAGATTTAAATTAGGTATTTATAGAATAACAAATGTAACATGGTTCAATAAATTTAAAATAGTAAGTGCTATTTACAAACAAAATATACCTACTTGAAAGTTAAATTCACTGATTAATAAGGAAATCTGGCAAACATGCTCTTGTACCACAGTGTGTGTTAGAATGCGATCTAATTTGTGGTACATACAAAAACTAAATAAATGTATCTTTATTATTTTATTTTATCTAATGGTTCTAACCATAATTTATTATTTTTTTCGATTATTAAGCTCATTGATTATTAAGGTGATTTTGATTGCATAACCAAATATGTAGTTTTAAACGAATTCTTGGGAAATCTGGTCATCTTGTTAGAAAGCCCTTATCTATAATATAGGGCTTTCTATAGGGCTTTATAACGGACTTTTTGTGTGTGTGTGTGTATGTGATGGGATCGACTACAGGTCGCAATTTTGAAGATAGCGACTTGAAATTTGGCATAGAGGTAGAGGTTCACGAACCCTCGGAACCTATTGATTTTGGTTACGATCGGTCAATATACAGGGTGTGAAAACAGGACAAGTTACCGTTTTT